>PVJI01013202.1:0-48605 GCA_004026765.1 Micronycteris hirsuta | reverse complement strand
ATAGATTCAATGCAATCCCTATCAAAGTTCCAATGACATATTTCACAAATATCGAACAAACACTTCAAAAATTTGTATGGAACCATAAACGTCCCCGAATATCAGCTGCAATTTTGAGAAAGAAGAGCAAAGCAGGAGGGATCACAATTCCTGATATCAAACTATATTACAAGGCCACTATAATCAAAACAGCCTGGTACTGGCATAAAAACAGACAGATAGACCAATGGAACAGAATTGATGCTTTTTTTTTTAAGATTTTATTTATTTATTTTCAAAGAGAGAGGAAGGGAAGGAGAAAGAGAGGGAGAGAAACATCAATGTGTGGTTGCCTCTCACATGGCTCTCATTGGGGACCTGGCCCACAACCCAGGCATGTGCTCTGACTGGGAATTGAACCGGCAACCCTTTGGTTCACAGCCCATGCTCAATACACTGAGCTATACCAGCCAGGCTCTTGACGCTTTTAAGTTTCTCTCTTTATCTTTAATCTTTGGCATTTTAATTATGATGTCACTTGGACTGGGCTCTTTGCATCCATCTTATTTGGGTCTCTGTGTTTTCTGGGCTTACATGTCTACTTCCTTCACCAAATTAGGAAAGTTTTTTTTTTTCATTATTTTTTCAAATAGATTTCCAATTTCTTGTTCTTTCTTTTCTCCTTCTGGCACCCCTATGATGCAAATGTTGGATTTCTTGAAGTTGTTCCAGAGGCTGCTTATACCAGGGGCATCAAACTCATTTTCACCAGGGGCCACATCAGCCCCTCGGTTGCCTTCAAAGGGCTGAATGTAATTTCAGGACTGTATAAATGTAATTATTCCTTAACTAGGAACAAGGAGCTCAGTGCTGCCACCAGGTAGAAACAAGGTGCTGGGTCAGATAAAACAAATTGGAGGACCAGATTTGGCCTGCGGGCCTTGTGTTTGCCACCTATGACTTATACTATCCTCATTTCTTTGGATTATTTTTTCTTTTGTTGTTCCAATTGGTTGTTTTTTGCTTCTTCATGTTCTAAATCATTGATTTGATTACTGGCTTCATCCACTCTACTGTTGTTTTTGTGTAAATTAGTCTTTCTTTCAACTAGTTTATCCTTTGTTTCTGACTGGATAATTTTTATGCTGCTGAGGTCCTCATTAAGATCCTTGAACAACCTTATAACCAGTGTTTTGAACCCTGCATCTGATAGATTTGTTGTCACCATTTCATTTAGCTCTTTTTGTGGAGTGTTATTCTGTCCTTTCATTTGGGCCTTGTTTCTTTGTATCCTCATTTTAGCAGCCTCCTTGTGTTTGTTTCTATGTATTAGATAGAGCTGCTATGACTCCTTGTCTTGGTAGGCTGGCCTAGTAGGTGTCCTGTAGGGTCAAGTGGCACAGCCTCCACTATCACCCAAGCTGAGTACTCGAGGTGTGCCCTTGGTATAGGATGGTGTAGGAGTATACCATCCTCTTGTAGATGAACCTTAATTGTTGTTGTCATATCAAAGGGAGAGATTTACCTAGGCCAGTCAGCTGCAAGGACTGGCCGTGACCACTGACCACCAAACTCCTCCCTCTGTGGAGGATCATCTGCTCAGTTGTAAGGTGGTGGTGCTCTAACCTGGTCTGTAGCTGTCCACTTGGTGTGCTGGCCCTGAGGTTTCCTGGGTGGTGTAGGCCAAGGTCATCCCCCACCTGTGTTTTGTCCAGAATCACCCTGCTTGAGCTATAAAGCAATCTGAGATGGCTACTACCTGTGTTGGGCTTGGAGATTCCCAGGTGGAACAAAGCTCTAAATCTACACTGGCTGCTGCTAGTGCCAGGTCTGGGGCTGAAGCCAGCCATTGCATGTTTTAGAGTATTCGGGAAGTTGTGAAACAGGAGCCAATACTAGCCATTCATATGGAAAAACAGCTTGAATGAGCCTACAAGTTGGGTGGGGTAAAGTCTCTGGGGATCTCTAAGGCAGGTCAAATTTGTTAGCCAGGTTGCTGCAGTCTCAGATATGGCACCAACTTGTAGGCTCTATGGCTCTTTGGGGGGAGGGTTTAGAAAGGGGACAATGGCCTTTGCTTTCCTTAATGCCAGACACCTCAGTTTCTCCCAGTATGGCATGGGTTTCTTTCAAGCTTCTACTCTGGTGCTGAGGATTAGAGGGAGTGAGTCTGAGTAAGTGAGTCCACGGTTTGGTTCTTTAAGAGGAACTGTATGAGGCTCCAGAAATTTCTTCCAATGTCTCAACCCTTTCTGCTTTTTTGCAGCCAGAAGTTGTGGGGACTTATATTCCTGGTACTGGAATTCTGAGCTGGGGGACCTGGTATGGGGCTGAGTCTTCTTACTCCTGAGATATCCCTCCTGAATTTTTATCCATCACACATGGGTGAGGGACCAGCCCATTCTGTGCCTGTGCCTGTCTTACCAGTCTAGATGGATGTTGTTTATTTAATTCTATAGTTGTCAGACTTCCATTCAATTTGATTTTTGACAGGTCTGAGTGATGGCTGTTCTATGTTTTTGTTGTAATTTTGACGTGGTTGTGAAAAGAGGCAACCCATATCTGTTTACGCTGCTATCTTGATCGGAAGTTCCCCATTTTGACTTCTTATAAAGACATCAACCTTATTGGATTAGGGCCCACTCTAATGATTTCATCATAGCTTGATTACATCTACAAAGACCCTATTTCCAAATAAGATCACATTCACTGGTACCGAGATGTAAAACTTCAACACATCTTTTGAGGGACACAATTCAACCCATAAAGGGCCATGGAATAAAAGTTATTGTCTGATACATCTATACAAAATTTCTTAGACAACCACAGAGAGCTTTCAGTAGCCCACAGAAAAACTTGAGACAGACCAATTATTTTCATACCTCCTAAATGTGATGGGAATGTGGTGAAAGAAAGCTGGAACTAGGGAGAACTTACTATCAAGATAAAGTGCACTTGACTGCTTTTCACGTACCCAGAGCTCATTTGAGAGCATGGATCTCACAGCAAATTGAACTATACAGATACCAAGGCCTACAATCAGATGGATGGCATAAATTTAAGAGGCTGTCAGAATGGATAGATGCCTGAAAATTACATTGTCCTATTCAATTCCATCGGTGACTTGATGCTACTTATGGCCCTCTGGAAAGCAGATTTTAGAGGTACCCTAGAGATAAATGGGAAGAGAAAAAACTTTGAATTCACCAAAAAGCATCAAACAGAATGAATGAATTTACCTCTGGTTGACTAATATTAAATATTTTCCCACTAGATAAAATAAGAAGCTATTAAAAAAAGAAGTATTGTGTTTGAGGAAACAAAGAAAGTGACATTTCTTGTCAACATTAATTTGTGATCTGAGAACTATACATATCGCCTATTTAATAAAGGTGGAAAAAATTTCTGGGACTCCTGGGAAAAGTTATATCAGTATAAAAACTGTGTTCCATAGGACATGTTGCTAATGTAAAAAAGAACATAGTAGACTGAAACACTAAAGCATGAAGACCTATAATTTTACAGGAATCCTGTAGACTCTAAAGCGTGTATCACAGAGGTAAAGACTATAATCAAACCTGGTTGCTTTTACTCTGGCAGTACCTATCATTTTTATTTTGACAAAGGAAGATCGTTTGCACTACATTGATCAGAATACAGTTTGAAAGGCAGATTCATTGTACACACACTGCTTGCTTGCCATGAAACTATGAACACTATAAAAGGAATAAAAGATACCGTATTTTGCTGTTTATGATGTGCACTCATGTTTTTGGCTGAAACTTTCAGGAAAAAAAATTTTTGATTTAATTTTTGATTATTTATTTGTATTTAGATACTTGTTTTTGTATTATAAAGGAATTTTAGCATTTATTTTTGAACATAAGAATATCATTATTGCTTTCTAGAATTACACTTTTAACACATAAGCTTAAAAAAGAATTTAAAACATTTATATAGATGCTGAATTAGTACTACCCATGTATAATGCACGTCCTTATTTTTCCCTCAAAAATTAGGCAAAAAGTGCACATTATACACAGCAAAATATGGTACAGTTTATAAGTACATTTGCCCAAAACGTTATATAGATAAAACCACAAAAGTTTTGCTTATAAGGAGATTAGATTATAAGAGGAATAGCTTTAAATATAATAAGTCTTTGTCTCATATCTTACTATCTGATTGATCTTGGGTAGGTTATTTAATGTTCAGAACCTTGGTGTTCTAAGATGCCAAATGGCTATAATAATAGTACTACCCCCACATAGCCATGAGATTTAAATGAGAAAAGGCATTTATAACACTCAGCACACTAATGAACACATAGTAGACATCCCATAAATAATTGCTATTATTTCTATCCCTTTTTTTACTCATCTAAATCAAGTGATAACAAGTAAGAGATATTGATTTTTGTCCCAGTCTAATTTTTTAATTTTTTAAATATATTTTATTGATTATGCTATTATACTTGTCCCATTTCCCCCCTTTATTCCCCTCTGCACTGAATACCTCCTCCAATCCACATCCCCCCAACTTACTTCATGTCTATGGGTCATATATATAAGTTCTTTGGCTTCTACATTTCCCATGCTATTCTTAATCTCTCCCCATCTATTTTCTACCTACCATTTACTCTACTTATTCCCTGTACCTTTTTCCCCACTCCCTCATCCCCTTCCACACTGATAACCCTCCATGTGATCTCCATTTCTGTGATTCTGTTCCTGTCCTAGTTGTTTGCTTGGTTTGTTTTTGTTTTTGTTGCTTTTAGGTTTGGTTGTTGATAGCTGTGACTTTGTTGTCATTTTACTGTTCATGTTTTTTATCTTCTTTTTCTTAGAGAAGTCCCTTTGACATTTCATATAATAAGAGCTTGGTGGGGAGGAACTCCTTTAACTTGACCTTACCTGGGAAGCACTTTATCTGCCCTTTCATTCTAAATGATAGCTTTGCTGGAGAGAGTAATCTTGGATGTAGGTCCTTGCCTTTCATGACTTTGAATACTTCTTGCCAGCCCCTTCTTTCCTGCAAGGTTTCTTTTGAGAAATCAGCTGATAGTCTTATGGGAATTCCTTTGTAGGTAACTGTCTCCATTTGTCTTGCTGCTTTTAAGATTCTCTCTTTATCTTTAATCTTGGGTCTTGTAATTATGATGTACCTTGGTATGTGCTTCCTTGGGTCCAACTTTTTTGGGACTCTCTGAGCTTCCTGGACTTCCTAGAAGTTTATTTCCTTTGCCAGATTGGAGAAGTTTTCCTTCACTATTTTTTCAAATAAGTTTTCAATTTCTTCCTCCTGTTCTTCTCCTTCTGGCATGCCTATGATTCAGATGTTGGGATGTTTAAAGATGTCCTGGAGGTTCCTAAGCCTGTTCTCATTTTTCTGAATTCTTGTTTCTCCATTCTATTCTGTTTAAATGTTTATTTCTTCTTTCTTCCCCAAACCATTGATTTGAGTCCCGGTTTCCTTCCCATCACTGTTGGTTCCCTGTACATTTTTCTCTATTTCACTTTTCACAGCTTTCATTATTTCCCCTATTTTGTGACCATACTCAACTATTTCTGTGAGCATCCTGATTACCAGTGTTTTGAACTATGCATCTGACAGGTTGGCTATCTCTGCATTGCTTAGTTGTAGTTTTTCTGTAGCTTTGATTTGTTCTTTCATTTGGCCCTCTTTTTTTTTTTTTTTTTTTTTTTTTTTTTTTTTTTTTTTGTCTTGGTGCACCTGTTATGTAGTAAGGGGTGGAACCTTAGGTATTCACCAGGGCAGGGCAACCCATGTCTCTGCATTATGGCACTGTATGTGGGAGAGGGGTCTGAGAGAAAACAATGCCACTTGGTCAGCTCTGGGCTGGCTTTCAGTTACTTCCATCACTATCCACAAGCAAATTTTGTCCTTCTGGTGCTGATTTCCAGGTGTGTGGGTTTGTGTACATTCTAGGACCCTGTGGGTCTCTCTAATGAACTCTCCTGTGTGGCTGGGAGTTTCTCCTTCTGCCATAACCCTCACAAGGTTTTTTCAATCAGAAGTTTTGAGGCTTTATTTTCCTGCACTGGAACCCTGGGTTGTGTGGTCTGTTAAGCCCCCCAGTTGTTCCTCCCAGTTTATCCACCTGCAGATGTGGGACCGCCTGCTCTGCCAGCCACCACCTCGCCCACCCCAGTCCTTCAGCTGCCACCTTGCTGCAAGTCCTCTCCATCCAGCTGCCCATCTCTCCCCCTCCTACAGGTCTGGATGAACGTTTCTTCTTTAATTCTTTGTTTGTTGGACTTACATACAGTTCGATTTTCTGTCAGTTCTGGTTGTTTTTTGTTTTTAAATGTATTGTTGTCCTTCTTTTGGTTGTGTGAAGAAGCACAATGTATCTACCTATGCCTCCATCTTTCCAGTTTTGGAATTATCTAATTATCTTGGGTTTGCCAATTAAGCTTCTCATTCTTCACATGGAACATAACCATTAATATATTGGCTACTGGATGGCCTACAATAACATATACAGGTCTGAAATTATATAGTTTGTGGAGAGAGGTTGTTGGTAGATTCCTTAGAATCACATGGTTTTCTAGCTCTACAACATTTTAACAATTATCTCTTATATAACTAAAGACAAGAATAGGTAAAGAAATAAGGCTCTGAAGAGCCAAATGAACTACCAAGGATTTCTTACTGTTCCTTGACATTTTCCACAATCCCACACTCACCAACCTTGATACCATTGTATATGTACTTAGAAATATAGTAGGATAGAATATTATCCTTATTTGGTATTAAATGCCAAATTAGAGTTTCAAACTAACCATGTAGTTTCTACTTCTAATTCTGCCAGAATGTCATAGCTTTTCCTGCCAGTTCAAGTCTAGCAATAAATGAGTGCTGCTGTTGCTCCCTCATTTCCCTTTTAGTCAGGTGGAATACAAGGATCCTGGTCAGTCTGACCACTGAAGTCATCACATTCTTTTTTTGCACACTTTGTTTTCTGTTCCTGTTGAATCAATATGACCATTATCACATTGAAGCTGTCTGTTCATGTCTGTCATCTTCTAAGACTCAACAATGTGAAGTCAGGGCCCAGGATTCACTTACATTTATCCCAGGTGCTTATATAATGCCTGGAGAATAGTAATTAAGAAATATTTATAGAATCAATAAATTAATGAATAGGTAAATTTTATTATATTGAATCATATGAAATTGACTTGATGTAGTTAAAACAATATACAAAGATAGAACAAATTTCAACCTACAGAGTAAATGTTAATTATAGACCTAATTTCTAACTCATTCAGCTGGGGAAGATTTCAATATTAATGAAAGTTTTTCAATTCTCAGCTCTCTCTTTTTTTCTTTCACTTAACCCCTTTCTTATTTCTACTTTAATCTAATTTAAGTACTACGCCTCTATTGTTTTATGCTTTTTTTATAGAATCATTCATTTGAAAAACATTTTCAACATATTTGTAAGAGGTACTATACTAGATTCAAGGAATAAACTTTTAAATGAAACAAAATGTGATCCATGTTCTAATGGAGTCTTTAGCTTATTTAGACAGATATTAGTCAAATAATCATAATTATATTTATAATGATAAGCTGAAAAAAGGAAAGCCGTTTTAGTAAAATGCAAAATATGAGACATAATTTTATAGTGGGGGATGTCAATTATGGTTCCCTTGAGAAAATGACTCAAGTTAAAAACGGAATTAGACTTAATAAATGCTGCAACAACACTTTCGTGTAGAAAAATTGAGCCACTATTACAAGCTTAGTTCCACACCATAAATCTAGCTTTCTTTTATATATTTAAATGTTTAATAATAGATTGTGACAGGGAGAAGATAATTTTTGACAGTGAACAGTATATAGAAAGTAATTGGAAAGAAAATGGTGTATGCGAGAAACTGAGAAAGTTAGTGTAACTGAAATTTCCTCAGAAAAGTAAAAATGGAACTGCCTTTTGACCCAGAAATTCCACTGCTGATATTATACCCTAAGAGCCCTGAAACACCAATCCAAAAGAACTTATGCACCACAATGTTCATAGCATCACAATTCACAATAGCCAAGTGCTGGAAGCAACTTAAATGCCCACCAGTAAATGAGTAGATAAAATAACTATGGTACATTTGCACAATGGAGTATTACACAGCAGAAAGAAAGAAGGAGCTCCTACTCTTCATGGCAGCATGGGTGGGACTGGAGAGCATTATGCTAAGTGAAATAAGCCAGGCAGTGAAAGACAAATACCATATGATCTCACCTATAAGTGGAACCTAATTAACAAAACAAGCAAGCAAGCAAAATATAACCAGAGACTTTGAAATAAAGAACCAACTGATAATAACCACAGGGGAAGGGGAAGAGGGATAATGAGGAAAACAGGGGAAGGTCCATCAAGGAACATGTAACACAGACATGTGGACAAAGCCAAAGGAGGTAAGTTTGAGGGTGGGAGGCAGGGATGGGTGGGGTGGGGGGCCGTGGTCGGGTGAAAATGGAGATAACTGTACTTGAACAACAATAAAAATGTTTTTTTTTTTTAAAGAGAATCTTTTCATGTGTTTATTAAACTCTTTGGAGGAAAAAGATCTCTGCTAGGACAAAAAGACATGCAGAGAACATCTGGAATCTTACAAGACATATTAAGTATTTTTTATCAATCTTAAAGTGGTGGAAAGCTGTTGAGTATTTTTTAGCAGGTGCATGTCTTAATCATAAGTATGTTTTTATCACATCACTCTGGCTGTGGCATATATGATGGTTGGGGTAAGCAATGTGAGAATTCAGGTAAGTGGACTACTGCAATAGTTACTATGTGAGATAAAGAAGCATTAACTATTTTATGGTAGTGGTGGTAAGGAGAGTACTATGTAGACTTGAGAAGTATTTAGGATATACATTTGACAGAAGATAATGATGGATTAATTTTGGATGGTAGGGTCAAAAAATTTTGGGGGGAGAATATAAGATCAGTTTTGGACATGAGGAGTTCGAGTTTCCCTTGAGACATGTAAATGGAGGTGTTAAGTATACAATTGGATACCCATATGAGGAACTCAGAGCTGAGTTCTGAGTTAGATATATAGAGTTCAGTATAGATAAGACAGGTGTAAGTATAGGTATAGGTATAAACATAGACAGAGGTATTGATATTTGTAAAAGAAGCATGTGTGTGTATATGTGTCTTTATGTAATAGATGATAACTGAAGAATATAAGGTGGATGATACTGTCCAAGAAGTGTGTTTATAGTAAGAAGAGAAGAGAACTTTGAGGAATTTAACATGTAGCAATAAGCCAGATAGAGCTAATATAAAGGAAAATAAATAAGGTGGCTTCATGGAGAACAGAGGAATCTCATGCCCTAGAAGCTTGGGGAAAAGTAGGTTTTCAGAAGGTAGAATGCTCAACTATGTCAGATTTTGCTTTGGGATCACATAAGATAAGAACTATACAATAGCTGTTGAATATGGTAAATTTAGGCCATGAGTCAGCATAGAAAGAACTGTACTGATTTGGATTTAGGGGGAGTAAGCTAAGAGAAAATAGGGACTTCAAGTATAGATAATTCACTATTAGAAGTAAGGTCATTTACTAACTGTGATGGGGAAAGGTTGCCAAAATATAAGGAGAATTAGAAAGCTTGAAATAGTCATAAAAATAAGAAAACAGGCCTGGCTGGTGTAGCTCAGTGGATTGAGCACGGGCTGGGAACCAAGCGGTCCCGGTTCGATTCCCAGTCAGGGCACAGGCCCAGGTTGCAGGCCGGGTCCCCAGTGAGGGCCACGTGAGAGGCAACCACACATTGCTGTTTCTCTCCCTCTCTCTCCTTCCCCTCTCTCTAAAAATAAATACATAAATAAATATATCTTTTAAAAATACGAAAACAAATTGAAAATGGAAATATAGTGGAATTATTATGCAATGTTTTGGAACTATTTGAAGCTGGTGATATCAGTCTGTTTTAGGGTATAACATTTTCTGATATTGCAAAATTGTTCAGATTTAATTAAATGTCAATCAAATGACATTCATTGGTACCTTTGCACAGTGGGGCGGTATCAATGCATTGGGGAATGCAAACATCAGTAAACTCAGACTTTGGTTTTTACTTAGCCAAGATCATTAAAACTCTATGTCTTGGGGTTCTCATTCTACATTCAGTTTAACTAGTATTGGAGTAGTCTACTAACAAATAGCAATTATGAGCTCTGGAAAAATATTAAAGCATAAAGAACTCTTTAAAGACACTGAGGAAGAAAAAAAAACATTAAGAAAGTATAGATAGTTCAAACGTTCCAAGAAGTTAAGTGGCACAGGGAATAAATAAGATGTCAAAACTAGTGAACAGATTGAGAATTTAATCCCCCCAAATAAGAAACAATTAAAATAAATATAACTTGATTTATAGTATTAATAGGATAATATCTGAAATGAAAATTCACTATATGAAATTGACTGACAATTGGAGATAACAGAAAAAAATGTTCAGTGAACTTGAAGACATATAAATTATCCAATCTAAAAACCAGAAAGAATAAAGAGAGAAGATCCTCAGTTACCTGTAGAACAACATTAAACTGAATAATGTATGTGGAATTGTTGTCTGAAAAAGAGATATATAGTGTTAATAAAGCAGACATTGTATTCTAAAAAAAAAATAACAAAGAGGAGGCCAACAGGGAAAAACTGAGACAGCTCTAATAGAATGACAATAAAGATGATTTAATAAAAAAAGATTTTAAATATTATGGTAAATTGTACTCAAATAGACCAAATTCTTGAAGTGATACACAGATTTTTCACAAATATATATATTTTTTGTTTAAGAAATCACTTATATGATAATGTGTACTAATTTTATAATATATAAAATGTTTTAAAAAGCACAAGAAAGAAAATAAAAATCACGTAGGGTATTACCATTCAGATTAATGATAATATATTTTTGTATTTTGTAAAATATAAAATGTTCATAAATATAAAAATGCAAATATTTTAAAAATAATAAGCACTTCCAGTTTCTGCCTCCACAGGAAAGGAGCTTAAAAGTCACCACTCTGTCCTAACAACTAATAAAAAGCTAAACAGACTGGAAAATCAACAGCTCCCCTTGGAGAGAGTAGGACACAGACCAAACCACTGCTACCGATTTTAGACAGACAGGAGACATAGGGAGGTGCAGTTTCCTAGAGTGAAGACTCACTAGAAGAAACCACTGCAGGAAGCTATTCCATGGTACAAAAATCAGAACTGTAATTAATGAATTGCTGAAGCCTCAGTGTGAACAATTATGAGAATGTAAATCTTCAGAGGGACTCAGTCATGGGGCCCCCATAATATTGTCAGATTGGCCTCCAGGAGTTAGAGTTCCTGCAATAAATACAGGAAAAAATTCTCTCATGCTTCCAGCAAGAGGAAGGGTAAAGAAACCATTTTGAAATATGTTAGAGCACTCTGTTCTTTTTTTAAATTGATTGCAGAGATAGAAAGAAACATTGATTTGTTGTTCCACTTATTTATACATTCATTGCTTACTCCTTGTCCATGCTCTGACTGGGGATCAAATCCATGACATTGGCATATGGAGATGATGCTCTAACCAACTGTGCCACCCAGCCAGGGCCTTCTGTTCTTCTTAAGAAGGTCTGCCCCCAGAAGAAAACTGTTAACCAGAACCTATACTTGGTGGGGTATGATCAGAGACTACCTAACCTGGGGGAAGAAAATTACCCAACTCCAGACCACACTAGCCATCCTGTTCTACCTAAAGTAGGGGGCAGGGTGGAAACAGAGAAACACTTGTAAAGTTCACAGTCCTGAAGCAGAGGCTCTCTGAAAGATGTATACCTAATCATAAGACTATAGAATGCTTCCTCTCCCCATACAGCTCACCACCACGTTGCTAAAGTCCTACTTATAGCAGTCCCTTTACCTGGTAAAACATGTTTGGCTATCAAGAAAAAAATGACAAGGTTTTCCAAAGGGCAAAACCACAATTTGTAGAGACAGAACAAACATCAGAACCAGACATGGCAGGAATGTTGGAATTATTAAAATTGGAAATTAAAAAAAAACAACTATGATTCGTGTGCTAAGAGCTTTAATCAGTAAAACAGATAGCATGTAAGAACAGAAGGTCTAGGTAAGCAGAGAGACAAAACTTCTAAGAAAGAATCCAAAAGAAATACTAGAGATCAAAACACTGTCAAAGAGATGAAGAATAATTTTTGATGGGCTTGTTAGTAGACTAAACACAGCTGAGGAAAGAATCTCTGAGCTAGAGAATATATCAAGAGAATCCTTGAAAATCAAAAAGCTAAAAGAACAAAGACAAAAAAAAAAAAAGAGACTATGTAAGGACTAGGGAACCACTGCAAAAGAGTAGCATATACATAATGGGCATACACCAGAAGAAAGGAAGGAACAACACAAAGAACTAAAAATGGAGAGACGTAACATATTCAAGAATAAGAATACTCAATATTTTCGAGACATAGTTCTTTCCAAGTTGATGTGTAAAATAAGTGCTTCCTAATCAAAATCCAAGCAAGTTATTCTGTGACTACTGAGAAACTAATTCCAAGTTTGTATGGAGACATAGAGTATCCAACACAAATTGTAAGAGAACAACAAAGTTGGAAAACTGACAGTACTTGACTTCAAGATGTACTATACAACTACAGTCATCAAGATAGTGTGTTATTGGTAAAAGAATAGACATTGGACCAAAGGAACAGAACAGAGAGCTCAGAAATAGGCCCACATAAATACAGTCAGCTGATATTTAACAAAGGAGCAAAAGCAATACAAAAGAGCAGAGATAATATTTTCAAAAAATGGTGCAAGAACAACCGAACATCACATGTAAAAAAATGAACCTAGACTCAAATCTTACACTGTTACAAACATTAACTTAAAGTGGATCACAGACCAAAATATAAAACTATAAAAATCCTAGAAGATAACAAGAGAAAACCAAGAAGACCTTCGGTATAAAAATGACTTTTTAGATACCATACCAAAGGTATGATCTATTAAAAACTGATGACCCAGACTTGATCAAAATTAAAAACTTCCTCTTTGCAAAATCAGTGTCAAGAGAATGAAAAGACAACCACAGACTGGAAAAAATATCTGCAAAAAGCACAAATGATAAAGGAATGTTATTCAAAATACAGAAGGAGCTCTTAAAAATCAGCAGTAGAAAAGCAACCCAATTATTAATGTGTCAAAGACTTTAACAGACACTTCACCCCAAAAAAAACCCAAAACACACATACACACACACACACACACACAGAGGGTATATAAACATATGAGATGTTCCACATCATGCGTCATCAGGTAAATACAAATTAAAATACTAATGAGACACCACCTATACACCATTAAAATGGTCAAAAGCTAGAATACTGACAACAGCAAATGCTGGTAATCACGTAGAGCAACAAGATTTTTTATTCATTGTTGGTGGAAATGCAAAATGGTACAGAAGACTACTGGCAGTTTCTTGCAAAACAAAACATACCTTTACCATACAATCTAGCAATCATGTTACTCAGTATTTATGCAAAAACTTTGAAAACATATATCCACACAAATACCTGCATACAGATGTTTATAGCAGTTTTATTCATAAATGCCAACATTAGAAGCAACCAAAATGTCCTTCACAGGTGAATGGAGAAATAAGGTGTAGTACATCCAAGTAATGGAATATTATTCAGTGGTAGAAATAACAGCCATCAAGTCATGAAAATGACATAGAGGAACCTAAAATACATATTAGCACATGAAAGAAGCCAGTCTGAAAAGACTACATGCTGTATAATTCTAAATAGAATCATGTGCCACTTAATGACAAGGACATGTTCTGAGAAACATGTCATCAGGCGATTTCATCATTGTTTGATCATAGACTGTACTTAACAAAACTCAGTTTTATAGCCCACTACACACCCAGGTTATATAGTGTGCCACAGCCATGTACATGGTCCACACTGACTGAAATGTCATTATACAACATCTGACTGTAAAGGACAATCTAGAAGAGGCAAAACAATGGAGACAGTGAAAACATCAGTGGTTGTCAGGTGGAGAGATGAAAAGGCAGAACACAGAATGTTTAGGGCAGTGAAAATACTCTGTGTAATATGTAACAGTGAACACATGTCATCATACATTTTCCCAAACCTATAGAATTTGCCGCACCAAGAGTAAACCTTAAGGTTCAATTCTATGCTCTCTATAAGAAACCAGCCTTGTATAACAAGATAGATATTGACTATAAGCTGAAGCATAGAAAAACAAACTACATACCATACAAATATTAGTCAAAAGAAGGCTGCATGGCTACATTAATATCAGGCAAAGTAGATTTCAGGACATGGAGCATTACCAGGAATAAAGAGGGAGGGATATGTTACAATGAAAAAGGGTCAACTCATCAAGGAGTCATATTCTAAATGTGTAGGCACCTCATAATAGAACATTAAAATATACACTGCAAAATTGAAGCAGTCAGATGGAAAAAGAAACAGATCCACAATTAGACCATTGGAGATTTTGATCCTTCTTACTCAGTAATTGATAGAAGAAGCGGACATTAAATAATTAATTTAAAAACCTGAAAAAAATCACAAACAGCTTGACCTTAATGATATTTACAGAATACTCCACCCCAAAACAATGAAATAACATCCTTTTCAAGTATATATGGAACAGTTTATCAAGGTAAACTATGGGAGAGGCCACCAAATAATTTTCAGTAAATTCTAAAAGCTAAAATTATGTGGAATATGTTATCTGGCTACAAAGAAATTAAAAAAAAACAGAAAATGTATAGAAAATAACACATTTTAAAAATTAAACTACACACTTGTAAATAACATAGAAAAATGAGAAGGGGATAAAAATATTTTTAACTGAATGAAAATAAAAATATACATCAAAATAGTGGAATATTGTTAAGATAGATCTTTCAAGGAACTTTCAAGCATTATATGTTAATGTTAAAAAAGAAAGTCTAAATCAATGACCTAAGCATCTATTTTAAATAGAACATAAAATAAAATTGAAACAAAATAAATCAAAATGCAAGAAATAGTGAAAATAAAAGCAAAAATCAATGAAGTAATATCATAAAAGAATAAAGACTCAATAAATCTAAAAAGTGGCTTATAAAATAGATCAATAAAATTGATAGACCTCTAGGCAGACTGAGGAAAAATAAAGGGCAGACACGTTTTCTGAATATGAGAAATAAAAGCAAGCACATTATTACTAGGCTATTGACTTTAAAAAAGTAGTAATTATGGAATATAGCATTACTCCAGAAATTTTATAATTTAGATGAAGTAAAAAATAATTTCTTAAAAGATACAAACTTAGAACACTTAGTCCAGATAATAAAGAAACTTGAATAATTCCTTTTAAAACTAAATTTGATTGTTTAATATAGTTTTCTTTTTTATTGATATTCTATTACATTTGTCCCAATATTCCTCCCTTTGTCCTCCTCTGCTCAGGCCACCCCCTACTCCCACAGACAATCCCCACACCCATTGTCCATGTACATGGGTCATTCCTGCATGTTTTTGACTGGTCTCTTGCTCTTCTATCCACCATTATCCCCTCCTCCCTTCCTTCTGGCCATTGTCAGTCTCTTCCATGTTTCCATGTCTTTGTTTCTATTTTGCTTGTTAGTTTATTTTGTTCATTAGATTCCTCTTATAATTATAAGTAAGATCATATGGTAGTTGTCTTTCACCTACTGGCTTATTTCACTTAGCATAATACTGTCAAGTTCCATCCGTGCAGTCACAAAAGGTAGGAGTTCCTTCTTTCTTCTTTTGTGCACATTATTCCATTGTGTAAATGTAAAATTGTATCACAGTTTTTTGATCCACTCATCTACTGATGGGCACTTAGGCTGTTTCCAGCACTTGGCTATTGTAAATAGCACTGCTATGAACATAGGGGAGCATAGGTTCTTTTGAATTGGTGTTTCTGGATCCTTAGTATATAATCGCAGCAGTGGAATCACTGGGTCAAAGGTAGTTACATTTTTATTTTTTTGAGGAAATTCCATACTGTTTTCCACAGTGGCCGCAGCAGTCTGCATTCCCACCAACAGTGTACTAGGGTTCCCTTTTGTCCACAAACTCACCAGCACTTCTTACTTTTTTATTTGTTTATGATGGCCATTCTGACCAGTGTGATGTGGTACCTCATTGTGGTTTTAATTTGCATCTCTCTGACGGTTAGTGATGTTGAGTATCTTTTCATATGTCTATGGCAATTGTATGTCCTCCCTGAAGAAGGTCTTTTCCAGTCCTTTACTCATTCTTAATTAGATTTTTTGTCCCCTTGGTGTTTAGTCATATGAGTTTTTAATATACTTTGGAGGTTAAACTCTTGTCCGACGTATCATTGTTAAGTATGTTCACCCATATGATCAATTCCCTTTTCATTTTGATGATGGGTTCATTACCCATGCAGAAGCTTTTTAACTGATGCAGTCCCATTTGTTTATTTTTTCTTTTATTTCCCTTGTCCTAGGAGATATATTGGCAAAAATATAGCTATATGGGATATCTGAAATTTTACTGCCTATGTTTTCTGCTAGAACTGTTATGGCATCGTGACTTGTATTTAAGTCTTTTATCTACTTTGAGTTTATTCTGGTGCCTGGTGTAAGTTGGTGGTCTAGTTTCACTTTTTTTCATGTACCCATCCAGTTCTCCCAACACCATTTATTGAAGAGACTATTTTTACTCCATTGTGTGCTCCTGCCCCCTTTGTCAAATATTAATTGATCATTGAAACATGGGTTTATTTCTGGGCTATTCTGTTCCATTGATCTATGTGTCTGTTCTTTTGCCAGTGTCAGAGAGTTTTGTTTACAGTGGCCTTATAGTATAGTTTAATATTTGGTATTGTGATCTCTCTATCTTTGTTCCTTTCTTTCGAGGTTGCTGAGGCTATTTGGAGTCTTTTTGGTTTCATATAAATTTTGGGGGTATTTGGTCTAGATCAGTAAAATGTACATTTAGTATTTCAATAGGGATTGCATAGAATATACAAATTGCTTTGGGTAGTATGGACATTTTAATAATTTTAATTCTTTCAATCCATGAACCGAGTATATGATTCCATGTATTTTTATCTTCCTCAATTTCTTTCTTCAGTGTTCTATAGTTTTCCAAGAATAGATCTTTTGCCTCCTTGGTTAAATTTATTCCTAGGTGCTTCTTTTTTCCTGTTTCTAAAGTAAATGGGATTTTCTCCCTAGTTTCTCTTTCTGATAGTTCATTGTTGGTGTACAGAAATGTCATGGATTTCTGAATATTGACTTTGTATCCCACTGCTTTGCTAAATTCACTTATTAGGTCTAGGAATTTTTGGGTGGAGACTGTAGGGTGTTCTAGGTACACTATCATGTCATATTCATAAATAACAGTTTTACTTCCTCCTTCCCAATATTCAAAACTCAGTAAAAATTAATACACCACATAAACAAAACAAACAACAAAAACCGCATGACCATATCAGTAAATGCTAAAAAAAAACCCCAAAAACCAGTTGATAAAATCCAGCACCCATTTATGATAAAAATACTCAACAAAGTGAGAATAGAGGGAGATTACTTCAACATAATAAAGATAATATACAGGAAATCTACTGCCAACATCTTACTCAAGGGGCAAAAACATACATGCACATACATATTTAAAAACACATACCACATATCTGAGAATATTAGTTGGCTCATATTGACCAACATCAAGAGATATTATCATAAATAATTAGTAAAATAAGTGAACTTTAAAGTTATCAAAAAATCCTTTGAACACGTATGGTGAAAAAAGAAGGTAATTTCTAAAGGAAAAAAATATAACATTTAGACTTCTCGACACAACACTTTAAGCCAGAAGAAATGGACCTAGCACATAAAAGGTGCTCAAGGAAAGAAACTGAGCCAAGGATTTTATATACAGCAAATCCTGTTTTTAAGTGTGAAGGGATCAAAAAATTATTAAAGTGAAAAAACAGGAAATATTTTCCCAATTATCTCTCTCTAAGGAATCTGTTAGGCAATAATCTTCAGACAACCAAAATGATAGAGACACACAGAATTAAGATAATGTAGTAAAGACCACATAAATAGTTACTTATAAAACTAAAATTGAATAAAAATTAATAGGAATAGACCACAGTATGTAATGGACATACATTTGTATAATGTAGAAACCATGAGCTATTGAGAAATAAGGGTAGAATGGCAGAGTGTTTATTAAAAATGTAACTATTTCAGGAAACCTAAGAGTGATTATAATATTAATATTGTAATTTTGAATCTTTTTTGTATTGTAGGATGCATTAATTTTCTACAGCTACTATAACAAAATTATACAAACTGGGTGGCTTAAAAAACAGAAATTTATGGTATCACATTTCTGGAAACTAGAAGTCTGAAATCAATGTGATAACATGGCAACTTACTTCTGTGGGTTAGGAGATTTTGTTCCATGCCACTGTCTTACCTCCTGTCAGCCTCAAGCAGTCCTTGGCTTGTAGCTGGGGTTCTCCCTGTGGTTTCACATAATATTCCCTTAATGTGTGCCTGTGTCTAAATTTCACCTTTTTTTGAAGGACACAATGATTGGATTAGGGTCCACCCTGTTGACTTCATCTTTGATTATATGCAAAGACCTATTTCCAAATAAAGCCATATTCACAGATGCTGGAACTTCAGACTTCAACATCTTTCGGAAGACACAATCAAAACCATAATGGATTAAAATAAATGAATAATCATGAGAAATTTTAAGTCTATTATATTTTTAACCTAGAAAATTAGAATTCTCAGTGTGGAAGAAAGTAGATAGAGATTTAATATAGAAATTAAATAAAATTTATCGTCCCAAATCTTTTAAAATATATTTTATTGATTATGCTATTACAGTTGTCCAATTTTTCCCCTTTATCCACCTTGCATACCCTTCCCTCCAGCACCCCCCGCCATGTTCATGTCCATGGGTCATACGTATAAGTTCTTTGGCTTCTCCTTTTCCTATACTATTCTTAACTTGCCCCTCTTTGTGCCTACCAATTATTCTTCTTATTCCTTGTACATTTTCCCCCTATTCTCCCCCACCCCCACTCCACTGATAACCCTCCATATGACCTTCATTTCTACGATTCTGTACCTGTTCTAGTTACTTGCTTAGTTTGTTTTTGTTTGTTTTTTATGTTCAGTTATTGATAGTTATGAGTTTGTTATCTTTTTACTACTTCTAGCTTTGATCGTTTTCTTAGAGAAGTCCCATTAACATTTTGTATAATAAGGGCTTGGTGATGATGAACTCCTTTAACTTGACCTTATCTGGGAAGCACTTTATCTGCCCTTCCATTCTAAATGATAGTTTTGCTGGATAGAGTAATCTAGGTTTCAGGTTTTGCCTCTCATGAGATTGCACACTTTTTTCCAGCCCCTTGTTGCCCATAAGGTTTCTTTTGAGAAATCAGCTAGTATTCTTATGGGAATTCTTTTGTAGGTAACTCCCTCCTTTTTGTTGTTGTTGTTGTTGTTGTTGTTGTTGTTGCTTTTAAGAGTCTCTCCTTATCTTTAATCTTGGGTAATTTAATTATGATGTGTCTTGGTGTGCTTCTCTTGGATCCAACTTCTTTGGGACTCTCTGAGCTTCCAGGACTTGCACTTTTAGTTCCTCCGCCAGACGGGGAAAGTTTTCCTTCATTATTTTTTCAAATAAGTTTTCAATTTCTTGTCCTTCCTCTTCTCCCTCTGGCATCTCTATGATTCGGATGTTGGAACATTAAAGTTGTCCCAGGGGTTCCTAAACCTCTCCTCACTTTTTTTTAATTCTTGTTTCTTCATTCTATTCTGGATGAATGTTTATTTCTTCCTTCTGTTCCAAATCATTGATTTGAGTCCTGGTTTCTTTCCCTTCACTGTTGGTTCCCTGTAACTTTTGGTTGCAAGGAAATGAAGCGTATCTCCCTCCTCCTCCATCTTGGCCAGAAGCCCTGACTTTCTTATTGTCTCAAATCTTTGTCAGTTTAATCTCATCTGTGTGTATCTGTGTGTTTGTGTATATGTATGCACATGCATAAACATTACATTGGTAGTTTTCAGTGAAATGGCCTAAAATAATAAAGAATCCATAGTCCAAGTAAACAGCATACTTAGTATATTACATTTATCTTTTAAAGTATACATACATCTTCAAATAAACCAGTTATAAAACAAAATTAAAGTGAAAACTGGGGTTCAAGTGCTTGCAAAAACTCTAGTATTTGCATTTGTGTTTATTTTTTCAAACTCATTTGATTAGATTCCCCACCTCTTTTGTACTTTTCTCATTTAGCACTTACATCAGCCCTATTTAAATACCTTAATTTGGTCAAGTCTTAATGGATTTAATGGATGCATAGGTCAGTATCAAGGAGAGGATAAAAGCCTTTCCAGAAACTAAGCATGTATTGTACAGGGTTATGGTAGAAAATTCCCAAAGTTTGATCTAATGTTGGCTTTACCATTATTTAAAAGGTCCCCTCCCCAAATGCTATCTACATAATATCAAAAAACATGGGAAAAGGGATAACAATTAACTTTTAAAAAATAAATGTGTCTCAGATTAGATTACAAAGTGTGTGTGGATTTTTCTTTACAGAATAACACTTAAAAATAAATGAGTGTAGCCCTGGCCAGATAGCTCAATTGGTTAGAGTATCATCCTGATATGTCCTGATATGCCTGGTGAGGGAACATGTAAACATCAACCAGTTAATGCATAAATAAGTAGAACAACAAATCGATGTTTCTCTCTCTCTCACCCTCCCTCTCATCCTACTTCTCTCTAAAAAAAATAGTTAAGCCCTGGCTGGTGTAGCTCAGTGGATTGAGCACAGGCTGGGA
The DNA here is from genome assembly GCA_004026765.1 of Micronycteris hirsuta. Lineage (NCBI taxonomy): Eukaryota > Metazoa > Chordata > Mammalia > Chiroptera > Phyllostomidae > Micronycteris > Micronycteris hirsuta. The sequence continues at coordinate 27,677 of PVJI01013202.1, read as the reverse complement.
ACCAAACGGTCCTGGTTCGATTCCCAGTTGGGGCACATGCCTGGGTTGTGGGCCAGGTCCCCAGTGAGGGCCATGTGAGAGGCAACCAAACATTGCTGTTTCTCTTCCTCTCTTTCTCCCTCCCTTCCCCTCTGTCTAAAAATAAATAAATAAAATCTTAAAAAAATAAAAATAAAAAAATAGTTAAAATTTTTTAATGAATACATGAGTGTAAACTTTGAACCCTGGTGAATCATTTAACCCAAGAAGCTTCAAGAAAATGTCTGAGACTTTCAGTCAAGATGGCAGTATAGGCAGATAAGGCTTGTATCTTCACACATCAAAATTACCACTAAAATATAGAATAACCATAACTCAGAACTGTCAGAAATAGAGTGAATGGAAGTCTGATAGCTACGGAATTAAAGAAACCATATCCATCCAAACTGGTAAGAGGGACACAGACACAGACTGATTGGTCCTTCACTCATGCATGGTGGGTAAAATTTCAGGAGGGATATCTTGAGAGTAAGGAGTCCCAGACCCAAACCAGTCCCCCCAGCCCAGGGTTCTGGTGCCATAAAGACAAGTCCCCATAACTTCTGGCTGCAAAAACAAACACACACACACACACACAAACCAGCAAGGATGGAGTGGGTTGTAGAAACTGCTGGAGCCCCAAGCAATCTCTCTTAAAGAAACTACATACAGACTCACTCCTTCTAGGCCCCAGCACCAGGTTAGCAGCTTGAAGGCACCAGTGGCCTACTGGGAGAAATGAAGTGTCTGGCATTAAGGTGAGCAAAGGCCATTGTCCCTTTCCTAACACCCCCCACCCCGAGCCACAGAACCAGCAAGCTAATGCCATATCTGAGACTCCATCAACTTGGCTAACACTGTTTGACCTGCCTTGGAGATCCCCAGAGGCCCAATTTACTGGCCCCAAGCTGTTTTTCCATATGAATGGCTAGTATTGGCTCATACTTCACAATTTTCTAAATCCTACCAAACAAACAATAGTTAGCCTCAGTGAGTGCCAGGCCCAGAAGCAATCAACCTAGATACATAGCCAGGCTTCACCTGGGAATCTCCAAGCCCAGCACAAGTAGCAGCCATCTCAGATTGCTTTATAGCTCAAGCAGGGTGGTCCTAGACAAAATACAGTTTGGGGCTGACCTTGGCCTACACTACCTAGGAAACCTCAGGGCCAACATGCCCAGTGGACAGCTACAGACCAGGTCAGAGCACCACCACTCTGCCCCTGCACAGCTGATCATCCAAAGAGGGTAGAGGTTGGTGGTCAGTGATCATAGACAGTACTTGAAGCTGACTACCCTGGGTTAATCTTTCCCATAAATCTGCCAATAGCAATCGAGGCTCAACTACCAAAGGTGGGTATATTCAGTCCACATGAAGGACATAACTTGAGTATCCAGCTTGGGTGATAAGGGAGGCTATGCCACAGGACCCTACAGGACACCTACTATGATAGGCCACACTATGAAGCCAGAAAGTCATAGCAGCTCTACATAATATATAACAAACATAAGGAGGCTGCCAAAATGAGGAGACAAAGAAACAAGGTCCAAATGAAAGAACAGATCAACACTCCACAAAGAGAGCTAAACAAAATGGAGATAAGCAATATATCATGTGCGGGGTTCAAAACACTGTTTATAAGGATGCTCAAGGAAATTATTGAGGTCCTCAACAGCATAAAAAAAGGTCCAGTCAGAAATGAAGGAAGCACTAACTGAAATAAAGAACAATTTACATAGAAACAACATTAGAGTGGATGAAGCTGAGAATCAGGTCAATAATGTGGAACATGAAGCAAAAAACAAGCAATCAGAACAACAGGAAGAAAAAAAGAATACAAAAAAAAAATGAGGATAGTATAAACAGCCTCTGGGACTACTTCAAGATGTCCAACATTCACATCTTATGGGTTCCAGAAGGAGACGAGAAAGAACAAGAAATTGGAAATCTATTTGAAAAAAAATAATGGAAGAAAACTTCCCTAATTTGGCAAATGAAATAGACATGCAAATCCAGAAAGCACAGAGTCCCAAACAAGATGAATGCAAAGAGGCCCACTCCAAGACACATCATAATTAAAATGCCAAAAGTTAAAGATAAAGAGAAAATCTTTTTTCTCTATTTTTTAGTTCAGCTATCATCCTCCTTGTTAGTTTTTAATTATCTTATTTCTATAGGGTTAGTTTACAAACTAAAATGACATAGGATACAAAAGCTATACAATTTTGGAAGAGTGACAGGCTTCTGTTTCAGAGCCTATTCCCTCTATAAGATCCAAAAAAAGAATAACCCTTCCACCTCCTGCCAGGCCAGCCCAATCCTAGGCTGTACCCAGAGTTCCTTCCATCCAAAATACCATTTGTTGGGAAATGTAGAGAGCTGTAGCACAATCATCTAAGCATCCTCAAAGAAAAGATCCAAAGAGAAAATCTTAAAAGTAGCAAGAGAAAAGCAGTTAGTTACCTACAGGGTAGTTCCCATAAGACTGTCAGCTGATTTCTCTAAAGAAATTTTGCAGGCTAGAATGGATTGGCAAGAAATATTCAAAGTCATGAAAAGCAGGGGCCTAGAGCCAAGATTATTTTATCTACCAAAGCTATCATTTAGAATATAAGGGCAGATAAAGAGCTTCCCAGACAAGAAAAAACTAAAGGAGTTCATCATCACCAAACCATTATTATATAAGATGTTAAAGGGACGTATTTAAGAAAAATAAGATAAAACTATGAACAATAAAATGGCAAAAATGCTTATCTATAAACAATTGAATCTAAAAGACAAACTAAGCAAACAAGAACAGAGACAGAATCATTGATATGGAGAACTTTTAGATGGTTGCCAGATAGGAGGTAGGCATGGGGGAATGGGTGATGAGGTGAGGGGATTAAGAATACAAATAGGTAGTTACAGAGTAGCCATGGGGATGTAAAGTACAGTATAGGAAATGGAGTAGCCAAAGAACTAATATGCACAACCCATGGACATGAACATGGTGTGGGGATTGTCTGTAGTAGGGAGTGCTGGGTGGAGGAGGGCAACAGGGGAAAAATCAGGACAAGTGTGACAGCATAATCAATAAAATATGCTAAAAATATAAATGTACAAGTCAGTGGCAAATAAAGGAAAATGTCTGACTTGGGTTGTATTTGTAGACAGTTTGATGATGAATTATTTGTTACTTGCAATAGTTAAGACAACACTTGACCACTAGTATGTAAAAAAATAATGAATAACAAAATAGGAATACACATTAACTGCATACCATGATGTGAGAAAATGGTGTTGGGATAGACAGAGTTTTTTATGGCAATGACCACTGTAAAATAAGAAAGCTAAAATTATTTTACATGTTAAACAAACAAGAATAACAAATGTTGCTCACCAAAAACTGAGCTGGACAATCCCTGCATGCTTCAATAAAGGCTCTGAAAAAGACTCTGATAAATTTATTCAAGAAGGAAATAAAGTCTTTTAATATTAACTCATGCTAATTATGAGTATTTCAGATTATTATACAAAGAGATAAAAACTTTAATTACTGATTACTATAGTCTTTTCTCATGTTTGAATCTTCATTGCAATTCCTTTGTACTATTCTGTTTGTATATGTAATATTTATCTTAAATATATTTATACATTAATTTTATTATTGTATTAATATCTAACATTTATTGAGCATTCATTTTTTATTAGGCCTTCTTCTAAATTATTTACATTCTTTTTTTAAGATTTTATTTATTTCTAGAGAAAGGGGAAGGGAGAGAGAAAGAGGGGAGAGAGAAGGAGAGGAGGAGAGAAACATCATTGTGCGGTTACCTCTCTTCCACCCCCTGCTGGGGACCTGGCCTGCAACCCAGGCATGTGCCTTGACTGGGAATAGAACCGACAGCCCTTTGGTTCACAGGCAAACACTCAATCTATTGAACCACACCACCAGGGCTTACATGTATTCTTAAGTAGTTTCCCAAGCAATCCTCTGAAATAGGAACTATTTCATTCATATTTTAAAGTGAGGATACTGAGGCATAGAAAATATAAGTAACTTGCTCACACCAACTCAAGCAGTGTGATGTGATCTTGAGAGCAGAACTGAAGTTTCACCAATCTTTGTACATCATATTACTTAGAGCACTTCCTGGTCCCCACTTACTACTTTAAGATCGTGTACTTTAAGATCGTGACCCAGAATCTGCTGGGTGAGCTGATTCTTGATGGATGAGTAAATATTTTCCACATTGACAAAGCGGGAAAAGCTTTCCCAGGCAGAGGTAATTAGAGTTCAAACAGAAGAAAACTGCAATTGATTTATTCCACTGATGAAATGCATAACACTGTATATACATGTCTTTTTTGTATGAAAGTTTTAATGTAAAACAGTATTATCACCACATATAAATTTGTGTTCACTTGTCTACTAAGAAAAAAATGAGTTTTAACCTCTTTCGGTTTATGAACAAAATATACTGAATTTAGATGACTAAACACAGTTTATTTGGGATAGAGCCAGAATTAAATTAAGATTAAATGATCATGGTTGTGTACTGTGACAAACTGAGTAGCTGAACAGGGCTTAGACCTAGGAAAACTCCTAAATCTTTGGAATTCTTTCAGTAACATTACTAGGAGACTTTGCTCTTTTTTTAAATCCTTGCCTGAGTATATATTTATTGATTTTAGAGAGAGAGGAAAGGCAGGAGAGAGAGAAAAACATTGATGCAAAAGAGAAACATAGATGGGCTGCCTTTATCACATGCCCTAATCGGGGAGCAGACTTGCAACCTAGGTATACCAGATATGTGTTTTTTGAAGGGTGGGATGATGCTCCAACCAACAGAGCCACCTGGCCAAGGTAAGACTTTTGCTCTTTACATTGCTCAATTCCTAAGCCAACAGTGTGTTATAAGACTCAGCCAGCAGTGTTTCAACAGCTATAAGTGCATAGGCCAGGATTAGTTTGGGTAATGAAAAAAATAAATGATAACTTAAATTATAAGAAACATTGATTTTTAACACTACGCTAAAATGAGTCTGAATGATTATAGCAGGCAAAAAGCTAAAACTAATTGCACTTGATCAAATTGCCCACTTTTACTACTAGGATTAATTAGCATGATGATCAATATTAATGCTGGCTTAATCATTTAGAATAACTTACTTTTGGTTCTTAGAGCTAATTAGGACTAAAATGTTTAAGGCAGTTACTTATTATTAGTGTCCAATACATTTCTGATCATTATTAGAACCACTGTAAAATAAGAGAGCCAATACTTCAGCAGAGAAAAAATAAGCGAAGAACATTTCTGTGTGATAAGGTCCAAATAAGTCATAACCATATGTCAAAATGCTTTTAAAGGAATTTGCAAATATTGACAATTGATTCATTAGAAACATGTCTATATATGAGGTCTGTCCAGAAAAAGTCCACCCGTTGTCAATACAACAAGAACAGTTTGTATAACATCAGTGTAACCTGGCAACCAAGAAGACTGGACTAAATGTGCATGTGTGAAAAATAACGACTTCACTATACTAGTCAGTGGTGGCAGTAAACACTGTTGAGTGAGAATGTGTACTGTGTGGCCATCGCATTCAAAACGACTGAGCAAGTAGAGCAACGAATCTGCATCAAATTTTGAGTTAAGCTTGAACATTCCTCTGTGGAAAGTATTCAGATAATTCAGAAGACTGCAACTATGGGCACATGGTGATTGGCAGCTTCATCATAACAAAGCGCTTGCTCATGCATTCCTGAGGCATCACTGTCCTATGTACATTGTCCTATGTATCTTGTATCTCCTTCAATAAAGATGTCTCTATTTTTCACATTACCTGGCTGGATACCTTCTGGACAGAACTTGTATATTCTGGACTACCATGCAATGAATACAATGATTACATTATTACCCTAACATCAGAGTAAATATGAATTTTTTGTATGTAATTTAACAAGATATTATTTTAACTCAAACCTAATAATGTGTTGATTAACTGATGATATAACAGTTACTCAAACATGATGATTTCCAATCATTTCAAGTATTTTCAAATAAAAATATAATACCCCAAGGTATTTTCAGGGATATTTGGAGAATTATTTTATCTTTCTCTGAGTAATCAAACACATAAACATTTTTATTGTCTGAGCTTACAAGTTATCCAATGAAGGATAGTAATATAAAATGACTTTGTTTTATGGGGCTATGATCAAGTCTTAATGATGAATCATATTTTTCCCTAGATAGAATACCATGGGAATTATTGAATTACCCCAAAACCAATAGCCTAGTAAGACTCATGAAACAATAGCACTACATGATTTTATCCTCATTAAATAATGTACTACAGGAATTGAAATGGCAGTAAGCAGTGATTTCCCAGTAGCACTTAGAAATATTTAAGGAAAGACTCAGAGTAAATGTTCTTAAGACAAGAAGGGTAAGTGAGAAGGCGAGAAGTGGCAGTGGGTATTTCAGAAGTTCAGACAAGTTCAAAGCACTGGTTTGTAGGCAACGAGAAATTATGATTGATTATAATAAATTTGATTCTATGTGCATAAATGTTTCTTCCATATAATAACTGTGTTGGTGTTGGGGACATTTTTTTCTAAATATATTTTTAGTATATAATTATGATGCTCAGACTAGATTTTACAACATTTTAACATATTTTAAGAGAAACTTTTACTTTACCGACATATTGAAATAAAATCCCATTTGGTGGTTTTGATCTTAATTTACTAAATGATACCCTAGCAGATTAAAAAAGGTAACTCTGCTACTGTCTTCTGAAATACAGTCTAAAATTCTTTAGATTGGTGTCAATGGTGATAACAAAATAGAGAAATAAGGAAAAATTCTAGTTTGCCTTTTGTATATTGTTCTTGGTCTTCATCTTACCGAAGCACTCTATAAACATGTTCAGAGTTCTTATGTCTTTTGGGTTTTTCCTTACCCCAAATCCTGACTAAAACTTATCTTCCAGAATTAATCTGATATTAGTTATTTGAAACAATGTCTGAGAGGATATACTGGGTTCACTGTAAAAATATTTAAGCAATCTGTTGGAATCCATCCAAATAGTCTAAAAATAATCTCTATATGTTTATGCACTAAGTATCAGTAGACAAATAAGTCCTTACTTTATCTTCTGAAAAAAATGTTTGCATTTTAATATTGCATAAAGCCTACAAAATGACAAACTTGGTCCTTTATAAAAAGAAACTTAAAAATCATTGATCAAAGCACTCCAGAATTTGCTTCCTATTGTGGATAAAATCAGACCAAATGTTGGGTCCCTTTACTTGTGCTTTTGTAAAATTTTTTCTTCTATATGCAGAGTTGAAAACCTTTTATTCTTTCACAAACTATGGAAGAAGAAATGAGATATTCTCATCTCTAGCATATTCAAGACAAATATTTACTTACTGAGCTATAGTGGAGAGAGAGTTGTGAACCGATACCTCAGCAATGGAGAAATTAGCTTCATGGATAAAATACTTGGTATAACTCTAGTAATCTAAATATATTTTTAAATATTTTATTTATTTATTTTTAGATAGATGAGAAAGGAAGGAGAAAGAGAGGGAGAGAAACATCAACATGTGGTTACCTCTCACATGGCCTCTACTGGGTATCTGGCCTACAACCCAGGCATGTGCCCTGACTGGGAATTGAACTGGTGACCCTTTGGTTCTCAGGCTGGAGCTCAATCCACTGCGCCACACCAGCCAGGAATAAATATTTTTAATTAAGAATTTAGTTATCATAAGAAAGACATTGCTATATTAACCTACTTCATAAGACAGTGTGGTCAGAGCCACAAAAACTCTATATCCAGCTTTTACAGCAAATACACATTTTTGTTTACCTATTTTCATTGTTATTGGAAGGACTGATCTGAGGCCCTGATGAGTATTTTTATATTTACTTTTCCTGTCTGTCCCACAAAATGGTTATCTCTTCAGTGTACTTTAGAGTCTTTTTTTGTTTGTTTGTTTTTATTTATGATAAATAACTGTTGAGAAAATATAGAAGGTTTATTCAATTGAAAAGATTAAGATAAAATGAAAGAAAAATTTTAACAAATTCTTGGGTAGCTTATGGAGCCCACATTATAAAAAGTTATGAATGATATTTCATTTCTCCATGAGTTCTGTCTAGTCTACCTTCAAACAATTTTTTGTGCTTTCTCAACTTCCAGGAATCTGTACAATAAACCATTGCCATCTGAGATAATATAAGCTCCTCTCTCTCCCTTACTTCCTTGACCTCCAGTGCTTTGCCATCTGAGTTAAATAAAGTGATATGATACTTCCTTAATATTGATTTTTTTCCAAATTCTTAATTCATGAATCTGAGAATCTGTGTATTCATGAACTCGGGTCATGTGATTTGGGACCACAAGGTGCAGTGTATGCTTCCTTGGCCAGATCAATGACACTAGACATTCTGCATCTTTCTGAGACATTTATTTCTTAGAATCACCAAAACGTAGGTTTAGATAACTTGGGCTGGGACCCTCTGATCACATCCCCGATATGGTCCTGATTGATATTTCTGCTTGAATGTCTGCAGTGAGGGGAAAATCTCTTTCAAGAGACAACTTGGTACAAATTCTTTTCCTTTACTAATGCTGGGCACTCTTAAAACAGAAAATAAATCACTCCCTCTTTGGCATGGAAAGCTTCAAATAGTTGGACTTTTTCTTTTAGATTATTAAGCATTTTTCTCCAAAACAAATTTCGCTAGTTTCTTTTACTATTTTTATTTCACAAATTGTATATACCAATTTATTTTATGACATTTTTTCTATTTAAAAACATTTTTGTCTATGAATACCTTATTGATTTGATCTCTTCTTTAACATGAGAAACAAAGTCAACACTTATTGAGTTACAGTGATGTACCAAGCACTGTGTTTAATGCTTTGTATATACCATTTCGCTAACCGTCTTTTTAAATATAGGAAGCAGTGTGGATTATTGAGCTACATCTTACATTCACTGAAATGCATAAACTTTAAATGTGAAGCTTGCTGAATTTCATTGATGAATTCTCACTGCAAATATTGCCCATGAACTGTTAGTCTTAACATTTTTACATGGGAATTTGGAGAATTCAAAATCTGTCTTCCTATTTCCACAAGATCCCTATATCTTCCAAATAAATCCAGATAAAAGTTGAATTTATTGGAGCGACGTTGGTTTGCAAAATCACACAGGTTTCAAGTGTACAGCTCAATAAAACATTGTCTTCACACTGCAGCGTGCTGCAGCTGCCTCAAGCAAAGACTCTCCAGCCCCATTTTGACTCTTCGCCCACCTCCGTCTGAACCCCATCCCATTGCCCCCCGGCTGTCACCGACTATTGTCTGTGTCTATGTGTCACGGATACATGTTTTGTTTTGGTCACTCCTTTCACTTTCTTTCATCTAGTTCCCCATCCCCCTCACCTCTGACAACTGTTCCCTGTGTCTATGCCTCTGTTTCTATTCGTTCATCAATTTATTTTGGTCATTAGATTCCATGTATAAGTGAGATCATATGGTATTTGTCTTTCTTTTACTGGCTTGTATCACTTAGCATAATAATCTCCAGGTCCATCCATGCTTTTACAAAAGGTAAGATTTCCTTCTTTTTATGGCCATGTAGTATTCCATTATGTAAGTATATCACAAATCCACTTTTGAGAGTGAAAGTTGTGGTATTGAAAGTTAAAAAAAAAAATGCATAAGTAAGAGGTGCTCTAGTCAAATTGAAACAAATGGCCCATCTACCCACAGTGTAAGGATAAAATAAACAATCCTTAGCTGGCAGACAATGTCCTTAAAGATTTGTCCCTACTTACTTCTTCATTATATTGTCTTCACTCACTAATTCATCATATATACCTTATTCATTAGTCAAAACCTATTTGCAGTCCCCCAAATAAGTAAAGTTTATTTTTCTGAATTGTGCCAAATTAGAATAATAATAGAGATATTTGGTATGGATCACTATCACTGAGAGATCATGGACAAATCATAAAATGCTTAGAGAGGCTTTCTGTGTGTCACTTTTTCATGTTTTAATGCTAATCCTGGAACTTAGTCTTAAGTATTGGTAAAAGGGGGGAGGTATTATGATGTTAATTTATTGTCATTTATTTTCATATGGCTTAAGACACCAGATCTCAGTCTCTCCAATTATATATAATACTGTATATCTATGTCCCTAGACCAAAAGCTGAGCTCATGTGTCTTACTGCTTTCAGCAGTAGAAAGAAGTTTGCTTCTTATTTTCTTAACCAACTGGTTTGGACAAGCTAAATTTGTTGCTCATCATACTCAGGTGTTTAAAAGTGGAAGCTTATTTCTTAGAAGATTCAATGGGAAAGTAGAAAGCGTTCATTACTCATATTATGTAATTTCCCACCTTAGATCTAAAATCAAGATACACCTATACTGTGAAAGATTCCACGTGACAAAGAATACTTTTACTAAAAACATGGCATTGCTGGAATTTAGATGCTCAAAGAAGAAACTATGGACATAATTTGTACTCAGATATCTGAGAAAGAGATACCACTGCCTGTTTCAGCTCCTTTGGGAGGGCATGCTGGGGTGAACTCCGGGAGTCCTGAAAGAGCCTGGAAATAACTACTTCCACTGAAACATTGCTGATAAAAGCAAAAGATCAGAGAAAAGGTCCCTTCTGCTTTCTTTCTGCCTTTCAATCCCCTTCTAGTACTCTAATTGAGTGAATTTATCAGAAACCATTTGGCAAGGGAGTATAAGAAACATTGTCTGTGTGGTCCCAGGCCCAGCATCACAAAGGAGAATCTAGAGATGTGAGTTTGGATTTAAAAGAATAGGAAAACAATTGGCATGTCCAATATGGATGTAATTTGAATTTTTGAAGAGATTTTAGGTGCAAAAGAAGGATACACAAAGGAAAAAGACCTCTCATTTTTCAAATATCCACTACCACATTAAACTCTAAAATATTAGTCATTATAGGCAAATCCATAGAGACAGAGCATAGATTTGTGGTTGTCGGTAGCCAAGGGAGAGGAGAATGGCCAGCTTTTGCTAATAGGTAAAGGATTTCTTTTGGGGGTGATGAAAATGTTCTGGAATTTGATAGTGGCAATGATTGCACGACTATGTGAATAAGAACATTGTGAATATACTAAAAACTACTAAAATATTAATCATTCAATAAATATTTATTGATCACATAGTATTTCCAGCCACTACAAAAGATCCTCCGGCTGGTGTAGCTCAGTGGATTGAGCACGGACTGGGAACCAGAGGGTCCCGGTTCGATTCCCAGTTGGGGCACATGCCTGGGTTGCAGGCCAGGTCCCCAGTGAGGACCATGTGAGAGGCAACCATACATTGCTCTTTCTCCCTCCCTTCTCCTCTCTCTGAAAATAAAATAAATAAAATCTTTAAAAAAAAAAGATCCTTCAAATGCAATGGTGTAAACATAGGCAATATCCTTCTTTTCATGAATTTTAGAGACTTGAAAGAAAAATGGGCAAATAAATGGTACCATGTGTACCTATCTAAATTGAGTCATGTAACAACCTTAAAAGAGAGTCAGATAAGGAAATAAAGGATAAATAAGTGATGTAATGTTTCCAGGGTCATAGATACCAAGTGGCATTGACAGGATCTGAATCTAAAAATTCAACACCCTGAGATCCATGTCTTTTCTCAGGGCCCCTCTCTCCTTGCTAGCTCAGAGAAGCATGAAATAGCAGCTTGATCTTTTGCTGCTGCTGAGTTCTGCAGGCTCACAGGAAAAAAAGTAAAGACTAAATTATTTGATTTGACTTTTATTTTTTAGCTTCCTCCAAAATGCCATAAGGATATCTTCTACGGATATCCTTCCCAAGGGAAAATTAATTTTCATTAGTTTTATCAAAGTTCTTTTACTCTGCATCAGTTTAAGTACATTAGAACCCTCTTTCCACACTTTGGGCTAACAAGAGACATATCCCATTTGTTGATCAGTGGGTTTAGAAAAAGCCCTTTATTTCATCCTTTGGTATGATTCCCTGAAACAGCAGGATGGCAGAATTTCACTGCAGCAAGAAACATTGCCAGAAGCATGAAAATTCTTTTTTGCTACACCCATGATATTGATGGTTTAGTGTTTTTTGTTTATTTGTTTTTATCATTTCAAAAACTCTGTTAGCTTTCCCATGCCTGCCTAGAAGCTGTGAGATGAATGAACTGAGTCACTGGAAAAAGAGAGAAGGAAGAGTTCATTACAGCTGAAAAGAATTTTTAGTGATCAGACCACTGGATTTGATTTACTTATGAGTAAATCAAACTGACACTGGAAGTTATATGACATCTCAATCTCCCATGATATGCTTTATAAGGAAGAAAAATCCATGAAGTTCTGAGACCATGAATACATATGCAAGCCTGTTCCACAGGTCATATAAGTTAAACACATTCAGTTCTTCACAATAGGAAAAGAACTGGTGTGAAAAGTTTAATAGCACTTAGACTTCAGTGATGAAGATATAGTTTAGAAATTTGTTGAAGCAACAACATGATTTCAGTATTTGAAGGGGATGATTTGAAACCAAGGATTTGGGCTTGCAACAGGAATTCAAGACTAATCATTTAAAATGGAAAATTTAAGTGGTGAGATTGCAAGATGAGAGCATTTTGTGAGTAGACCTTTGGGTAAAGCTACGGAGTTGAAGGAAATTCACACCAGTTTCTTGGCATGGTGCTCTGGTACTTGTTAGTACAGCAGAGGCTGAGAATGTAGAGAGAGAAGGGTGTGGTCAGGATATCACCTTTTGATATATTCTGTGTCATGATGTGAGGTCTTCATGAAAAGAGAAAGCATGAGACTCCAGGAAATTATATTGACTGCTCAGTGCTACACTGACCAGTAGAACAGAGTTGCTTGATATTTCATCTTCTCATTCCCCAAGTAGTCTTTGAGTGGGCATGGAATTAAATCAATCAATTATTGAAATGCTAATACCTGACATAAGCAAACAGATACTGTTGGGAGCCGCTGATACCCATTTCTGGCAAGGCTAGGATGGATAAGACGCATCCGCACAGCAGAAGCAACCATTGGCAGTCCTCCTATACATCTCTCTTTACATGCTTGCTTTTGTTGAATAATTAGTGATAGGATTCTTAGATATTGGCACAGTTTCTTCTGATGTTCCTCGAATGACTTACTGACCACCTACCCTGGCTATTTTTCCCACATTAAAAGGGTTAATGAAGAATAAGTTTTAGCAGGACAGCAGCCAAAGGCTGAAGAAGGTTGTTGCCCCTAGTAACACCTCCTGAACAATTAACACTTGTAAGCTTAAGGTTTATTTAGAGCCACAACCCCCCAAGATAGATAGCAAATGTCCTTGGGTAAGAGGCTAACTCTGAAAGCAATCATTGTTCCCAGAAGGAATCTAAAATGTTCTGTATTTTTTCTAAGTTGCTCATGTAACCTTTTTGCCTGGGTGATTTGCTACTTGCACCTGCCTTTTTCCCACACTGATTGTAAAAAACTTCTTTATAAAAGTAAAGAGAATTTTGCACAGAGAGTCGGTCAGTCTGGCCCCAGAGGCCATGGCTGGCCTGGCCAGGTCCCTGAGACCTGGTCATACTCCTGCACCCCCCAGATTGTGTCTGGAGAGTTGTCTCAGCTTACCTTACCAGCCATCCCCAGGGACCCGAAGACCGTAGAGGCTGGACCTCTGCAGGATACTATGGTTATGTCATAAATATATTGTAATAGGTGATAAACAAGCTAGAAAAAGAAGCAGAAGCCTACTGTGAGCTCTCTAATATTCTGAGCTAGAGTTGATGGTCTCCATAAGGAGAGCCCATCTGTTCTACAATGGTTCTGAATTAAGTCATATTTATTCCTTTTTTATTAGTTATTTTTTATTGTTGTTCAAGTACAGTTGTTCCCATTTCCCCCCACCATTCCCCCCACCCCACCAATCATTACCTCCCACCCTTGATCCTATGCCCCTTTGGCTTTGTCCATGTGTCCTTTATACATGTTCTTTGATGATCATTCCCCCCTTTTCCCTCATTATCCCCCTCCTCCCTCCCCTCTGGTTACTGTAAAGCATAACCAGAGACATTGAAATAAAGAACAAACTGAATTAAGTCATATTTTTTAAGTATCATGTTTAGCTCTTGATATCTAGACATGGAGAACTGGGTTTCAATCTTGGATCCTACATTAAACTAAAAGTGAACTGAACACTCACGGAGCAGCTCAGGATTTATGACTCCAACCTGGAGCACTGTGTCCAGGGTTAACCAACCAGACCAGAGGACCTGAGCCCAATGACGCAGAGCCCAAAGCGAGAAGGCGGGGAAGGTTGGAGTGGGATGGGGGTGGAGGAGCATGTGAGCTTTGGGGAGACAGGTCAGTGCCAGCCACACAGGGATCACCTGCAGAGTCTGGCCAGAAGCAAAGACCAGCCTCAGATCACCCACCTGCTGGACTGTATGCTGAGAAAATGTCCTAGAGTGGGTCCTGGGTTCTGGCTGCGTTTTGTCTCTGAGAAACACATGGAAAGGCAGGTATGTGAGTGATCTCTTCTCTCACAACTCCAGCCCCAGCCCAGGAGGCAGAGCCAGCTCCTGCTTTAACACCTGGAGTACATCCCAAGCAACCCGTTGGGAGGGCGGAACTGGAGGGGTGTCCACTCCCAGCAGTTGTGCCACCTCCAAGCTGCCACCCCAGCTGCAGCTCTGGAGCCTGTGCCGGCCTGTGTGGCATCTCCTGACCTGACTGAGGCCCCAACACCCTGCCTGAGGAGCCCTCCCTCCAATATTCCCTGGTTCCTGCCACAGATGAGGAGCTGCCTCTAGAAAATGCACCAGGGCCAGCTAGCTCTAGAGCCGCTTGATGAACCTGCTGTTGCTCTCCCACCAGAGAATTTGCTTTACTCCTCTCCCAACAGTTTCTTTTATTTTCCTTAATTGTTATGTTTTTCTTTTTTCCATTGTGTGATTTAGTGTGTGTGTGTGTGTGTGTGTGTGTGCATACACATATGCATATATAATACGTGCATGTGTGTATGTGTATTATGTATATATAATAAAATACATAAATTATTTTTATTATTTGGGGGGTTGAGTTTTTTTCTTTTTTCTTAATCCTCACTTGAGGATATTTTTTCATTGCTTTCAGACTGAAAGTGAGAGAAGCATTAATGTAAGAGAAAAACATCAAAAACATTGATTGGTTGCCTCCTGTATGCACCTGGACTGGGGATCTAATAAGTGCTCTGACTGGAAATTGAATCCTCAATTTTTTGGTTATGGAATGATGCTCTAGCCAACTGAGCCACATGGCCAAGTTTTTTTATTTTCTTTCTTTTTATCCTTTGTTTTCCCACTCACTGAGTGATGCACACTAAGTTATAAAAAAAAAAGTTATGGTTTTTATTTTAAATTGTTCCACTCCTGAGCATGAAGTACATTTAGGATATTATCTCACTGCAGAATGGTCCATCACCCAGGAGGAAACCCTGCACCAAAAGTACTCAGTGCACACTCCTGCAGCCCCGGCAACCCCTGCTCTGCTCCCTGTCTCTGCGTCCTTACCCTACTGCGGACGTTTCCTATAAATGAAACCTTACTCTAGGTACCTTTTGTGTCTTCTCACATATTTTTGTTTGTTTTTTTCTGACATCGCATTTTGGTTATTTAAAAAAGCAATCCCAGATAGATTAGAGATCAGCTATTTAAAAAAAAGTCCATTCAGTGAGTGTGTACAAAATCTGGGGGTAGAGACCGCTGGACTAAATGTGACCCCAGGGCCAGAAGCCAGTCAGGCAAGAGCTGGCTCTTCCTTTGTCTAAGGCAAAAATGAAAAGAAAAATGCAGAAAACTGGACAGACAGACCACAAGCTGGATAACGTCCCTCACAACCCAAGGCCAGGTGGAGGTGTGACATCCCTGTGATGCAGAAAATGCTTGAGAGCTGTGTTTTGTAAACGGACGGAGGGCAAACACAAGCACTTCCAGGGAGACGCAATGCACACACCTCTACATGTCAGAGATGCCTGACTGTTCCAGGGGTGGTTTTGTTCCCGCTCAGCCCAGACACCTGTGGCCCTTCCCACAGAAGTTGTTTTACGCATCCACTTAGAACTTCTTTTAGTTTTTATGTTTCCCCTTTATTTTACCCACAGTGTGACTTATTTAAGTTATAAATTAAAAAGTTATTGTTTATATTGCTCTTGTCCAAGAAGACTCTCCAGGTAGGGTACCCAGGCAGTGACTTCACTTCTTGACAATAGAGCCCAGCAGAACTTGGAACCCTGGTAACCAGGCAGCCACATTCTAAAACAGCCCTTACCCAGCTCATTTAGCTAGAGTAATTTGAACTGGCAGGATGTTGTCTTGTTGTCTGCCCCTGTCTCGGGGCCATGGACACAAAAGAGGCAGTGGGGAGAGTATGTTCCACTGTGGCTGACAATGGGTCCAGACTCAGCCCAGACAGCTATGGCCCTTTTCATGGTGGAACCCAGAGGTACCACAGGGAGGCCCAAGGTGGTTTTGTTGGGCCAGGCCACCCCTCCGATCCTACCAGAGCAACCCTGTGTCACCTACTTGTGTGTGTGTATGTGAAGGGATTCCTGGGAAGAGGGCCTTCCCAGAACAGAAACAGGCTGAGGATAGTGAGAAGCCTGGTGGTCCAGTCATGTTCACACCTGAGGACAAGGCTGGCCAGGTGGACATGGAGTATGAGCGGCATCCTCTGCCCAAGATTTATCCCCAGCCTATGAGGTGAAGTCCATTTCCCCTGGGACGAAGTCTGTTGGGCTTTATCCAGGAGAGGAGAGTCCAGTGGGCAGAAGCAACAGCAATTAGGACTAGTCAGGGCTTGAGGCCTCAGGACTGGCTGATGATCACTGTCATAGCAAAGGTCAACCCAGGTCATGGAGAAGCAACAAGTGGTTGATGGAGACTCCTGCTCTGACTCCATCAGTGATGGACAGGTGCACCACATGACCGAGGGCTAGAGCAGGCCTGAAGTTATGGTAGCCACTGAGGGGCCTGGAAAGCCAGAGGCCATGGATGCTTGGAGAAGGACACCTCCTCCAAAGCCAGCTAGTCTCCACAGGCATCCCAGGAGTTCCATCCCCAACATGGAGCATGGGGGGCATGTTAATGGAATTGGGCCAGATAACCTGGAGCCCAGAGAGGCTGAGCCCAAGGGTGAGAAGATGGGGGAGGTCAGGGTTGGATGGGGGTGTAGAGGTGCATGTGAGCTTCTGGGGAGGGGTAAGTGCAGAAACACAGGGAGCACCCAGAGGCTTCTCAGGAGCAAAGATGGACCTCAGACCACCCATCTCCTGGACTGTCCACAGGGAGGATATCCTAGGGCAGGTCCTAGGTTGCAGCTTCACTGGAAGGCTCTCGCTATGTTCTGTCTGTGGGGAGGAACATGGAAATCCAGGCACAAGGATGAACTTTTCTCCTCTTACAACTCCAGTAGGAGCCCAGAAGGCAGAACTGGCTCGTGCTTCAACACCTGCCATACATCTGGAGGAGTTCAATAAAGTGTCAGACCAGGATGCTGCTCCAGACCAGGTGGAATGCCCATCTCCCATGGTTGTGCCACCTCCAGCAGCTACTGTGGAGCTCAGGCCAGCCTGCTCAACAGCTTCTAATCTCATTGAGGCCCCACCACCCCTGTCTGAGGAGACTCCTTCCCTCCAACCTGCCTTGGCTCCAGGCAGAGAGGAGGAGCTGCCTTTCAAAATACACTGGCTCTCTCACTCCCTCTAGAAGTTGTTTTACCCACACTGTTTGATTCTCTTCTTTTATCTTCATTAATTGTTATATTTTCCTTATCTCTAGGGCATGATGAAATTTAAATATCAAGCAAAAGTTATCACTTATATTGTAAAGTATGCCATTCTTGCACATGATGTGCATTCATGATGCAGTGGAAGTATCACCACTGCCTAGTTGCAGGATAGTCCATCTCCCCAAAAGGAAATCCTATACCAAGAGTACTCACTCCCCACTCCTCGTACCCTTGGCAACCTCTGATGTGCTTTTTGTCCCTCTCTATCTTTTTTTTTAAACCAACTCTGGACATTTCTATAATTAGACTCACAATAGATGCCTTTTTGTGTGTTTGCTCACATATTTTTGTTATTTAAAAAGAAAATCACAGATCAGTTAGAGTTGAGATGTAAAAAAAAGAAGCCCTATTGAAAAAGATGTGCATAATCTCAGGGTAGAAACCACTGTGCTAAACGTGATCATGGGGCCAGAAACCAGTCAGGCAATGGCTGGCTCTTCCTGTGCCCAAAAGAAAAATGCAGAAAGCTAGAAAGGCAAACTACAAGCTGGAAAGAATTCTTCACAGCTCAAGACCAGAGAGGTGTAACATCCCTGTGGTGCAGAAAACTCTTGAGAGTCAGTGTTTTCTAAAGGTAAAGAGGGCAAACATATGCACTTCCAACAAGAAACAATGCACATGCCAGTACCATCTGCTGTCTGTGGCCAGCCTGGGATCACTGCACAGACTTTCTTTGAAGGTCTCAAAGAAGTCCAGGCTGATTCAGGGATGGCAGAGATGCATAGAAAAAGACTGAGCTCTGTGGCTATAGAGTAAGGGCTATTGCTGTCCCCATGTCAGATTGATGCCACCATTCCTGTGCAGATTCCTCACTCAGCATAGCCAAATCTTGTTCTGTATTAGCCGGATGAACTATGTTGACCTCACCTTGATGACTCTCTGAGATGTTACTCCACCAAAAGATCTGCAGGCCCCAAGTGGGTGTTGGCTGGCTTTACTGTGCCCTGAGATGTTTGCTGAGTGGCCTCAGGCCCAGAACTGGTACTAAGTTTGAGTCCATAAATACCACTGGTAAACACCACTTGCCCCTAACCTTGTTACTCACTGAGAACACATCTCATATACCTTACTTACTACCAGAGGCTCTTTCAGTGACTGAGCCTAACAGGCACACAACAGGTGTAGGAGTATTTCAAGGTGCACTGGGCCTTCTGCTGCTGACCTACCACAGGGCTTGGTACTAGTGGTAGCTGGCCTTGGTATGAAGCTTGGCCCTTCTGACATGCACCCAGGACAAGCAGAAGCAGCCACAAACTGTAGATCACTTTGTAGCTCCAGAGACATAGCCCAGGGCTAGTCAGAGAGGGAGCCTCTGATATTAACCTGCACTGTAGTCCATCCCAAGAAGCCTCTGAACCAACACACCTAGTGGCAGGCTTCATACTGCACCAGAGCATGACCCAATTAGCCCCACAAGTGGCATCCCAATAGGAGATCTTGACAGGCAATAGAACTTCCTGGGGGCAAGTTATTTGTTGGATCAGTGTGCACATAGCAGCTTGTACACTGTAGCAGAGGTATGTCCTCATAGTCATCTAATCTGACAGTAAACCCCAGCCATGGATGAGCTAACAACAATCAAGACTCAACTACAACAGGAAGGCTCACATAACCCACACAAAGGATGTTGTTGAATCACCTAGCTCAGGTGATCAGGGAGACTGCACAAGTGACATGTATAGGACACCTACTACATACAGCCACTACACCAAGACTGGGAGACACAGCAGATTTACATAATACAAGGGAACAAATACAAAGAGGCCACCAAAAGGGGGATGCAAAGAAACATGCTCCAAATAAAAGGATAGGAAAAATCCCCAGAAATGAAAGCAAACCATTAAAAATATCCAGTCAGAAATGAAGAATACAATAACAATAAAGAATACATTAGAAGAAATAAACAACAATTAGAGGAATTGGAGTATCAAATCAATGATTTATAAGACAGGTAGCAGAAATACCAAATCAGTGCAGAAAAAAGAAAACTCTGGGACAATATCAAGCATAACAACATCTGCATCACAGGGGTACCAACCAGAAACATGGGAGAGAACAAAGGTTTGAAAAATTATTTGCAGTAATAATGACTGAAAATTTCCCACATAAGGAAAAAGACACATAAGTCCAGGGAGTGCAGAGAATCCCTAAGGACATGGACCCAAAGAGGTCCACACCAAGACACATCATTATTAAAATACCATAAGTTAAGGAAAGGGAGAGACTCTTGGCAGCAAGACAAAGTTAAGTAACCTGCAAGGGAGCTCCCTTAAGACTGTCAAATTTCTCAATGGAAGCATTTCAGACCAGAAGGGATAGTCATGAAATGTTCAAAGTGGTGATAAGTAAAAACCTACAACCGAGACTACTTTACCCAGCAAGGCTTTCATCTAAAATGGAAAGAGAAATAAAGGGCTTTCCAGGCAAGAAAAAGCTAAAGGAGCTCATTAACACCAACCAGTATTACAAGAAACATTAAAGGGAATTCTTTAAAAAGAAATAAAAGTAAAAATAAAGAGTAATATAATTATAAAGAATATAATGCCAATAACTATATGCCTATCAATAATCTCTTTAAATGAAAATGTGTTAAAAGCTCCAATCAAAAGACAATGGATAGCTGAATGGATAAGAAAACAAGGCCCACATATATGCTGCCTACAGGAGACCTACCTCAGAATGAAAGACACACACTTAAAGGAACTAGACCTAGAACAACAAACAAAGTGCAAAGTGAATAGAAGAAAGAAATAATAAATATCAGAGTGGAAATAAATGATATAGAATCTAAAATAAAATTCAAAAGATCAATGAAACCAAAAGCTGGTTCTTTGGAAGGATAAACAAGATTGACACACCTTTACTTGTGTATCTTTACAATAATAATGCCTTATATTTGACAATGTTCTTAAAGATTTCTTATATCTGTTTAGATATCTGAGATGAAATTCCTAGAATAATGGTTGTGACATAACAGAAAAAAAATAAATCTTAAGAGAATATTTCTTTCTGAGGAACCTTCATAAATCCAAGATCAGAAAGACTCCTATGAGGAGGAGACAAATTGGCTAATAACTGAGAGATGGAGCAGGGTTAACCCAGTGAAAACTTAGGGAGAAAACAACTTGTTCTGGGGCCTCAAAGTATGTTCCTCAAAGAACATAAGAACATATGAGTGACCACATGAGGGACAATAGTGTTAGAAGAGAGGACAATACGCACAAAATGTGATTTTGGAAGTGAAGAAAGGAGTCAGCTAATTTAAAGAATATAGGCCCTATAAGAAAAAATTTGAATATACTTCCAGTTCTCTCTCTGCCTGATTATTGAACTAGGATGTTATTATCTGCCCTTTGTGCTCCTAGTTCTCAGGTCTTCAGACTGTGACTGCAATTTACATCACTGACTCTCAGGCTCTTAGCCCTTCAAACTACACCACCAAGTTTCATGAATCTCCAGCTAACAGGTAGCAGATCATAGGACTTCTCTGTCTCTATAACCCCCAGAGAAAGAAGATAGCCTCTGAGTGGGTGGAAGCTGAGCCCACTGGCTTGTCCCCCAGCATGGGTTTTTGGCTGATCTTCCAACAACAGAACAGTTGACAGAATCTCAGCTGGTATGAATCTGAAGCCAGGGAGTACAGAAGATGCTTGGCACTGACTTCACCTGTATAACACCATACAAGAATGGTGAGCAGTGTGACTCTCAGTCATCCAGCCGAAGGGAAGAACCCACAAAGAATAACCAAACAACAATCAAAACCCATTCACAACAAGAGAGCCTACATAAATGACATAAAGGGCACCACAAAAGCATCCAGCTCAGGAGAACAAGGAGACTGCACCACTGAGTCCCATAGGTCTCTTGCCACAGAAGTCCACCCCACAAAGACAGGGAGTCAATGCAGATCAATCTAATAAGCAGAAACAAACAAAAAGAATCACCTAAAATTGGGAGACAAAGAAATAACCCCCAATCAAAAGGAAAGGAGGAATGCACAGAAAGAGCGCTAAAGGAACTTGAGACAAACAATCTATCGACATAGAATTCAAAGTAATGGTTATAAGAATGCTCAAGAAACTCAGGGAGAACTACAAGGAACTTTATGGGACGTATGAGGAACTTAGTGGGATCTACATCAGCATGAAAAAGGACATAGAAACTATGAAACTATGAAACTATGAATAAGAGCCCAAATAAAATGAATACTCTAGAAGGAATTAAAAACAGGTTAGATGAAGCAGAGGAGTGAATCAGCAAGTTTGAAGAAAGGGTAGAAAAAACCATTCAGAGCAACAAAATGAAAAAAGACTAAAAAAGAATGCAGATTGTTTAGTGGAGCTGAAGGGCAATAAGAAATGTAACAATATTCACATCAGGGATACCAGAAGTAGAAGAAAAAGGAGCAAGGGATAAAAAACCTGTTTGAAAAAGTAATGAAAGATAGCTTCCCTAACTTGGTGAGGGAAAAAGTCAAACAAATCCTGGAAGCACAGAGGGCCCCAATCAAGATGAATCCAAAGAGGCCCACTCCAAGACATATCATAATTAAAATGGCAAAATTTAAACACAAAGAGAGAATCTTAAAGGCAGCAAGGGACAAACAGATAGTAACATACAAAGGAGCTCCAATAAGAGTGTCAGCTGATTTCTCAACAGAAACACTACAAGCCAGAAGGGAATGACACAAAATATTCTAAGTAACGAAAAGCAAAGGCCTGCAACCATAACTACTCTACTCACCAAGGCTCTGACTTAAAACGGAAGGTGAAAAAAGGAGCTTCATAAACAAAACAAACAAAAAAAAAAAAAGTAAAAAGTACATCTCTGCGAAACCAGCATAGCGAGGCATGATAAAGGGACTGCTCTAAGAAGATTGCTCGGCTGCTGTAGCTCAGTGGATTGAGCGCGGGCTGGGAACCAGGGGGTCCCGGTTCAATTCCCAGTCAGGGCACATGCCTGGGTTGCAGGCCAGGTCCCCAGTGAGGGCCATGTGAGAGGTAACCATACATTGCTCTTTCTCCCTCCCTTCTCCTCTCTCTAATAAATACATAAAATCTAAAAAAAAAAAAAAGAAGATGAAGTCAAGGAACACCTATAAAGGACCCATGGAGAAGGACAATGGTGTGAAGGATTGAATGTGAGAGAGGGGGCAAGGCAGCACAGTGGAGAGCAATGGGGGAAAATGGAGACAACAGTAATTGATCAATGATAAACAAATTAAAAACAAAAATAGAAGAGGAAGAAAAAGAGAGAGGAACACAGACACAGAGGGAAAAATGACAATGAGTAAATATTTATCAATAATAACCTTAAATGTAAATGATTTGAATGTTTCACTCAAAAGACACAGAGTAGGTGAATGGATAAGAAAACATTACCTGCATCTATGCTATTGACAAGGGACCCACCTCAAAACAAAAATCAACAGAGGCTGAAAGTGAACAAAAAATTGTGAAAAAAAGAGAAGATCCAAATAAATAAAATCAGAAATGATAGAGGAGAAATACAACTGACAACATAGAAATACAAAGGCTTGTAAAAAATTACTACAAACAACTATACGCCAAGAACCTGGACAACCAGGACAAAATGGATGAATTTCTAGAAACATACAATCTTCTAAATCTGAATCAAGAAGAAGCGGAAAGCCTGAATAGACCAATAACAACTAGTGAAACTGAAGCAGTAATCAAAAAACTCCTGGCACACAAAAGACCTGACTGGATGGCTTCACAGGCAAATTTTACCAAACATTCAAAGAACTAACTCCTATCCTTCTGAAACTATTCCAAAAAATTCAAGAAGAGGAAAGACTCTCAGACTCTTTTTATGAGGCCACTATCACCCTAATTCCAAAACCATCTAAAGACACAACAAAGAAAATTACAGGCCAATATCACTGACTCAAATAGATGCTAAAATCCTCAACAAAATATTGGCAATCTGAATCCAGCAATACAATAAAAAGATCATGCACTATGATCAAATGGGATTCATTCAGGGGTGCAAGATGGTGTGATATTTGCAAATCAATAAACATAATACACCACATAAACAAAATGAAAGACAAAAATCACTTGATCATATCAATAGAGGCTGAAAAAGCATTTGATAAAATCCAGCACCACTTAAGATAAAAACACTCAGCAATGTGAGAATAAAGGGAGCACGTCTCAACATAATAAAGGCCATAAACAAGAAAGCTACTGCCAACATTATACTCAACATGCAAAACCTAAAAGCTTTCCCCTTAAGATGAGGAATGAGACAGAAAAAAGAAAAAAAAATGAAAAAAAAGAAGAAAAAGAAAAAAAGAAGATGAGGAACAAGACAAGAATATCTGATTTCACCACTCTAATTCCACATAGAACTGGAATTTCTAGCCACTGCTATCAGGCAAGAAAAAGGAATAAAAGGCATCCAAATTGGAAATGAAGAAGAAAAATAGTCATTATTTTCAGAAGGCATGATAGTGTACATAAAAACCCTGCAGACTCAACCAAAAACTACTCAACCTAATAAGTGAATTTGGTAAAGCAGCAGGATACAAAATCAATACTCAGAAACAGATGGCATTCTAGTACACAAACAATGAACTGTCAGAAAGAGAACCTAGGAAACAAATCCCATTTACTATACCAACAAGAAAAATAAAGTACCTAGTAATAAATTTAACCAAGGATGTAAGAAACCTATTCTCAAAAACCTGTATTATGCAGCAGAAAGAAAGAAGGAGCTCCTACCCTTTGCGACAGCATGGATGGAACTGGAGAGCATTATGCTAAGTGAAATGAGCCAGGTGGTGAAATACAAATACCATATAATCTCACCTATAAGTGGAACCTAATCAAAAAAACAAACAAGCAAATAGAATATAGTCAGAGACATTGAAATTAAGAGCAAACTGACAGTAACCAGAGAGGAGATGGGAGGGGATTAAGGGGGTAAAAGGGGGAGGGTTTTGAGGAACAACTATAAAAGACACATGGACAAAAATACAAAGGGAAGTGGGATCAGGGGATGGAGGTGGGGATGGTTGGGGGGGAGGGAATGTGGACAACTGAACTTGAACACAATATAAACAAACAAACAAACAAACAGAAATAGGTAAAGGACCTGAATAGACACTTCTCCAAGGAGGACATACAGATGCCCATATACATATGAAGGAATGTTCAACATCACTGGCCATCAGACAGATGCAAATTAAAATCACAATGAGCTTTCAAATCACACCTATGAGAATGGTTATTCTTAATAAGTCACCAAAGAACAAGTGTTGGTAAGGATATGGAGAAAAGGGAACCCTCATGCACTGTTGGTGGGAATGCAGACTGATACAGTCACTGTGGAAACCACTATAGAATTTCCTCAAAAAATTAAAAAATGGAACTTCCCTTTGACCCAGTGGTTCTGCTGCTGAGAATATACCCCAAGAATCGCAAAACTAATTCTAAAGAACTTATGCACCTTTATGTTCACAGCAACGCTATTTACAATAGCCAAGTTCTGGAACCAGCCTAAGTGCCCATCAGTAAATGAGTGGATCACAAAGCTGTTGTACCTTTACACAATGCAATACTACACAGCAGGAAGAAAGATGAAGGATTTCCTACCCTTTGTGACAGCCTGGAAAATTCCTACCCTTTGTGATTACCCTTTGTAATCTCCAGGATGGAACCGGAGATTATTATGCTAAATGAAGTAAGCCAGTCAGTGAAAGAAAAATACCATATGGTCTCACTTATAAGAGAAATCTAATGAACAAAATGAACTAATGGACAAAATAGAACCAGAGACATGGAATCATGGAACAGACTGACAGCTGCCAGAGGGGAGGGGAATGGGGATAATGGTGGAAAGAAGGACAAGAGACTTGCCATAGAAGGTATGAATGACCCATGGGCATGGATAACAGTGTGCGGATATACTGTGATATTGCAGGTGGGCTGGGCAGAGAAGGACAAAGGGGAGAAAATTGGGACAACTGTAACAGAATGACAATAAAAAAAGTACATAGGCTCCAGCAAAAGTTGTTCCTTACACTAATTATTGAAGGGATTTGTGTAGAAAGAACATCGTTGACATTTCATTTGTTAATGCTAACTCTGACTCATCCCAAGCAATGTATTGGGAGGAAGTAAAAGTTGTTCCTGGAGGAAGAATGATAAAGCTCTTGCAGTTGTTCAGTAAAGAGACATGGTACTTAAAATAGAGTGACAATGAAAATGAAAAAAGTTATAAAGCAGGCTTATTTGCTAAATTTGTTGGTTGACTAGCTATGGCACACAAGAGGAGGAAAGCCACGGCTAATCATTGACTGGGGTCAGAAGAAGGGGAAGGGAAAAAGTAACCATAAGGGTAAAAGTATCATTATGGGTTCACATTATTCTCTGACTGCCACATGTCCTAATTCTCCCAAGAAATTCTTACTTCGAGGGCATAAGAGAGAGTATATGTAAACAAGAAAGGTGTGGCCCCAGAACACTGCCCCTCTAAGTTTTTTGTGCTAGACGCAGGTACCACATGTGGATATTTTGATGATGTAGATAATGTTTTGAGTATATGGATGTATTTTGTGGTAACCAGCATTCACAGTTGCCCCCAAAAGTCTTCACCTCCTTGAATTGCACACGTATATACTCTCTCTCATACTGAATATGGGCTGGCACCCATGTGACCAATAGAATATGGAAGTCATCCTCTTATTCAACTAATATTTAGTAAACTTTTAGATGTTCCAAGCACTCTTAAAAGAAATGAGGAGCCAATACTGAAATATTCAGAGCCAGATAAAAAGAAAAGTAGCATTTCACATTTAATCATGAGACAGTTTTAATGAGGGTGTATTTGCTGAGGAAATATGTAAGATTTTGTGTGATTTTTAATATGAACAATATTTGTTATTACTCTTGGCCCCACATAGTGATCTGTGCATCGTAGGTACTCTAAATGTTGCATGGATAGATTTGACAATAGAGATTTCTGTATATTGATCAATTAATCAGATATAGGATCAATGAAAAAGGAGAATTCTATTCTTCACTGAACACTGGCTTTGCATGCTGCCCTTCACTCACTTACTGCCAATGAAACCACAACTAGTTAGCCTTTGTAGATGTCTCTGCTTTCACATCTAGATAGAATAAATGGAAATAGGCCTTTACTTCTGATCTTAGCTGGATGATAGCTCCTTCTTAGAACAGCAATTATTTTGGAACTAGTCAAGTAGTTGCTCATATTTAGGCATAGATCATTCCTATCAGGCATTATTATGTTTGTTTCCCAAGGACTATCATCCGTTGACAAGACCTTTTCCTAAAAGGACAAGAATAATAATGCAATTAGCATCTAAGGGGAGAATCAATAAAGGTATTATACTCACACATATGTGCACATGCACACACACAGCATTTTAAAACTCTCACTAAAGGATTGAATTAACTAATGAACCATTAATTTTCTACAAAGGCAAACTGAGAAAGCTAAACTGGTTTTCTTAGATGTATATTAAACTTAAGAGCTGGAGGAAATATGCTGGACCTGATTTAACCAGTTAGTCTTACCTTGGGAAATTAACACATTTTTGCATTGTTAGCATAAAATTATGCTCCATAGGATAAGTTATAAAATGGACTAGAAACCTACAGTAGCAATGCCTTGAAAATTTTAAGTGGTTGGAAAAATGATGTAAGCATTTCCACTACTGGGATTATACCCTAAGAATCCTGAAAAACCAATTCAAAAGAACCTTTGCACTCCTATGTTCATAGCAGCACAATTCACAATA
>PVJI01013201.1:0-48640 GCA_004026765.1 Micronycteris hirsuta | reverse complement strand
GTTTTTATGCTAACCACTCTGGAATAATTAGAGAAAGTATCAAAACCCTCACAAAAAGACTGAAAAGTAGAGAAGAGGACGAGGACTCTAGTTGGTACGCCTCCATGTTCAGGACCTCCCCTTGGTTAACCACCCTTATATCTGTCATTGCTGGGCCCTTACTATTACTTCTGCTAGCCCTCACGATAGGACCCGTTATTCTAAACAAAGTACTGTCCTTCATTAGAGAGAGGGTTGAGACAGTCAGGTTAATGGTACTCTCTCAGCCATATACTATCATCCCTAGCGATGAAGAGTCAAGGGTTTGACATATTTCCAAAGAAGACGAGGGAATGTAGAGAACAGGGAAACTGAGGCAAATATGTTTTACTAGCTAGGAGGAACTAAGAGATTAGCCCACTAGGATGTTTACCCAAGTCAGAAAGAACACCCTGACCCTGGGACGAACTACCTCGCCAGCCGCATGCTTATGTAAAAGTGCTGTTCGTGCAAGAGTGACTGTTTGGTTTTTTTGTTTGTTTGTTTGTTTTTTGTTATTTTGTATTAACGGCTGTGTACTCCCCCCCCATTCCCACGCGCGGGCTCTTTGTATTAACGGCTGTGTACTCCCCATTCCCGCGCGCGGTCTCTGTAAGCCAATAGCTAACTGTTAACTCTGCTTCTGTACAACACTTGCTTGCACGCACCAAAACTCCCTATATAAGCCCCCAGTTGTAAGCGCCAGGGGCGACTCCCGTCTGTAGCCCCTGTGGGCACTGTGCCTCCGGACACTCTGAGAGTTCGTCCCTGTGCAGGTAAAGATTTGGCCAATAAAGTAGTATTTCTAAGCCCAGAAAGTCTCTAGTACTTGTACTCACGATCGTGGGATATAACACTTTGAGACTTGCTTTTCGCTAAAACTCCCTCATCCTGAATTGAGGCAGCAAATGTTTTACTGCGTATCTTTAAAGTAACTTCCTAAAATCCATGCTAAACCTTCCAAGGAGGAGTGTAACCAGTTCAACCACTTTTCCCTTTACATTTGGACATATCCTTCTTTCTTGATGTAATTAGCAACATCCTCTCCTTTGTTATCTGTAAAAGGTAACCACCTAATGTGAACCTGTGCATAGTAAATGAGGACCATGCTAGATGTAACGTGCCCAGAAAGACAATAAAAGCCTGTGTAGGCAGGGGTCAGGGAGTGGCCATGCTTTCCCTTCTCCTCCACAGGACTTGCTAGTCCGTGTGAATTTGTCTCATATCTCAGCCGTAACACCACGGACACTGCAGGCCGGTGTCTGCATCACCTGGTGGCTGAGTTGGTTGGAACATCGTACCATACAACAAAAGGTTGCGGGTTCGATTCCAGTCAGGGTACATACCTAGGTTGCAGGTTCAATCCCTGGTCGGGTGCACATGGCAGGCAACCAGTTAATGTTTCTCTCTTACATTGATGTTTCTCTCTCTTTCTCTCAAATCTAGAGTATTAAATAAATCATATATATATATATATATATATATATATATATATATATATATGAAAGTGTTAGGAGTAAGAGGGATTTCTGAGTGCTAAGTAGATACCTACCTATTCACAATAAGTAGCAAGAAGAAAATTGAAGGCCTTAGAGAAATATTTTTTTCATCTTTTCAACCTACTACCTACCGAATTATTTAAATTTCATCATGAAACAGACACTTAAAAGGACTGGTTTCTGCTCTCACATCTTGTTTATGGACTAGGCATTTTTTTTAAATCATGACTTCTGGTCCAAGGTCTTGAAGAAAGATCACTTAGTCTCCTGGGCCTCGGTTTCTTCATATTAAATTACAGAGGCAGAATATGACTAGGCTAAGAGCCTCCAGATTCCAGGTGCTCTGACTCCTGAGGTAAATGAGCATTTTATGGAGAAAGAAATTTCCTGGATTTAAAGAAAAACCATGCCATCCATCGAACAAAAATACTGAGGAAGACACACTCTCAAAGAAATATAATCTTCATTTTACTTCAGCACTTCTCGTCAGCACTTGGTCATTCACCACTCTCTATCTCTGGTGAGGTTTTCTTACTCCCCTCAGTTGTCCAGAGGGCAGGGACCAAATCTCAGAGACTTCACACTCCATTATAATAGTGTGTATTAAATGCAGCATTTACTGTTATGAATGAATGAATCTTGTTGATAGTTCATAGATTTGCAAGACTATCAAGTGACCCTGAAGGAGCATGGGCAGTTGGTGAAAGTGATTTGATGTCCAAGACTCTTCAATTAACCTCAGGGCAAACTCGGTGCAGAATTAAGCAGCAGCACAAGGGGCAGAAGGCGATGCCCATGAGTCCTCTCAGCCCAGTGATCTTAACCTTGGCATCCCATTAAGCATTTCTTAACGTTTACTCTGAACTCACTGACTTTATAACAAAACTCGAAATTATGAAGCAAGAGGAAATTTGGGAAATAACATTGAGAAAAACAGCTGCCAGGCGTTAAGAATTTTAATCCAGTCCCTAGTACAGTTTAATAATATGTGCCAAGTGGGTATTCAAAAATAGTCATAATAACAGTAGATGATACTGATCATCAGCACTCTGGGTGCAGTGGGAGAATTGGGCTTTAATT
This sequence comes from Micronycteris hirsuta, assembly GCA_004026765.1. Taxonomy (NCBI): domain Eukaryota; kingdom Metazoa; phylum Chordata; class Mammalia; order Chiroptera; family Phyllostomidae; genus Micronycteris; species Micronycteris hirsuta. The sequence goes on along the minus strand of PVJI01013201.1, from coordinate 46,043 downwards.
CCTCCTGTACTGTTTTTAGCTCTGTCTCTAACTTGCTCCCTCTCTCAGGGCTAATGACGTGGCCATCTGTGCTTGCAGTTTCCCCATCTGCAAAACAGAGATCATATCATTTCCTACAGAAAGTCTGTGGGCTCTGCTTTAATATCCCCCAGTGAAACATCGTATATAAATACAAAGCACGCTGTGAGAAGCCAAATGCTACCAAGGGTGTAAACTTTAAGGCATAGAGTATTATAAATTAAAATTAAGATCTCCTAAATAACATTCTAATGACCTGAAGTAGTTAAGGCAAAGGTACTTTTTTGAATTCGCTTTTTTCCTTTTCTTTCTTTTTTTTTTTGCATTCACTACAGATATTTTTTAAGTAGATGAAAACATAAATAATAAATAAATAAAAATTCCAGGATATTTTAATTCATTAAACTCTATATTTTAGATATATATCTACAATATTACATTATGGGTTCTAAATAGATTTCTGAAGCAAACTAGCATCACTTAAATTAAACTTACGCATAAAAAGTAGGAATAAAATTAAAAGTGCTTTAATACACAAAAAAAGAAAGAAGAAATACTTTCCCTTGGTTATTGAGAGGATATGGAAGAAAAATAGAACTCAGAACAGCCTATGATTGCCTAGTTCATACAACCAAAGGAATTATCTGAATAAATTGGCATCAGTGAGCATACCAGAAAAAGTCATTGATTACTATGAGCCTAAAAGCCAAAATTGCCTTGCTTTCTCAGTTCCCTTTAGTTACGCACATGCCCTTATTTTTCTTTTGTTTAGTCTGATGGTGCATTGCATCAAATTCAGAAGCTTTTTAAAGTTAATTTGTTTTTTTCTATATATGTAGATTCTTTTAAAATAGAGGGCTTAAATAAAATAATAAACAAAAACAGTCCCAGAGACAAGGACCTGCAAAAATTTTAGCTCTTTTGGCATTCACACATCTCCACATTCTAATTAATATGTGTATTCTACTGTCTTGTGTATTATCCATTTTGGATATAATTTGATTGCAACCTGTTACAGTAGCTGAGGGTATTGCTCTCTTGCACAATCATTCCCTCAACTTCTCTCCAATATCATTATTTTTTATTAAATCAACATTCCATGTTTAGATTAGTAGGCCCACACAAATATTGTCACCTCTAAAAATTATAATTATTAAGTATCTTTTCTTTCTTACCTTTCACTTCTCCTAAAGTTAATAGACTCTTTGTTTCCTTCATGTAGTGCTCCTTGTACCCACTGCTAACTCTTCCCACGTCTCCCCAAGACTTCCATCAGTTACACTCTTCTCTAGGAGACCTCCCTCCTAAAGGAATTTCTATCTCTTTTTCTCTTGACTGGTTGGTTTTTAGGCCTATTGCATATTATCCTGGGATTTCCTTCCACCCTCCTCCTAGGAGTTTCCTTGGTCTATATCCTAAATGAGTTCCCTGTTCCTTGGACTTTCACGGTTTATACTCTCATTTTGTTGGAGCACAACATCCAGTGGCTTCATCAGATTAAAAAGACAATATAATTGCAAAGAAATGGAAGCGTGGCTTCTCCTGGGCACCTCCAAGCCCAGCAAAAGAAGCATCCACCTGAAGATTGCTCTGTAGCTGGGTGCCAGGTGGCCCAGGCAGGGCAAAGGCAGTGGCTGACCTTGCACCTCCTGGGAGGCCCCAGAGCCAATGCACTTGGTTAACAGCTTCAGACCACGTGGGATTACAACCCTACCACCTTCACAAGCAACACATTCAAGGAGCAGACTCAGTGAGCACGAAAGTCCCACTGAAGCAAATCCTGCTCCTTAGGGTTAGCTCCTGCAAAGCAGCTCCTCTGCTGCAGTAACAGCCCATTGGCCGGGGGGGTCAATCCCTCCCACTGACGCCAACAGCAACAAAGGCTGCACCACAACAGGACAGCACACCCAACCCACACAGGGGCGCACCTGGAGTGCCCAGCTTGGGTGGCTGGGGAGGCTGCGCCACTGGGCCCTATAGGACACCTACTACCCAAGGCCACTCTACCAAGTCCGGGAGGCGTAGCAACTCTACCTAACCCATAGAAACAAATGTAGGGAAGCAGCCACACTTCCCTAATGCAGAAAGAAAGAAAGAGATCCCAAATGAAAGAACAAGAAATCTCCAGAAAAAAAATGAAATGAAATGGAAGCAAGCAAACTACCAGATATAGAATTAAAAACAATGGTTATAAGGCTGCTCAAGGAATTTAGTGAGAACTTCAACAGTGTGAAAAAGGACATAGAAACCATAAAAAGAACCAGTCATAAATGAAGGACACACTAACTGAAATAAAGAATATTTTACAGGGAACCAACAATAGAGTACATGAAGCTGAGAATCAGATTAGTGATTTGGAACATAAGGAAGCAAAAACATTCAATCAGAACAACAAAAAGAGAAAATTTTTAAAAATGAAGATAGTGCAATGAGCCTCTAGGACATCTTCAAGCACACCAACATCCACATCATCGGGATGCCATAAGGAGAGAGAGAAATTGAAAACCTATTTGAAAAAATAATGAGGGAGAACTTCCCTAACCTGGCGAAAGAAATACACAAGCAAGTCTAGGAAGTACAGAGAGTCCCAACTAAGATGAACCCAAAGAGGCCCAACACCAAGACACATCTTAATTAAAATACAAAATGTTAAAGACAAAAGAGAGAATCCTAAAAGTAGCAAGAGAAAAGCAGTTTACCTGCAAGGGAGCTCCCATAAGACTGTCAGCTGATTTCTCAACAGAAGCTTTGCAGGCCAGAAGGGACTGGCAAGAAATATTCAAAGAGATGAAGAGCAAGGACCTACAACCAAGATTACTCTACCCAGCAAAGCTAACACTAAGAATCAAAGCACATAGCTTTCCAAAGCTTAGAATGGAAGAGCTTCCCACACAAGAGAAAGCTAAAGGAGTTCATCACCACCAAACCAGTATTATGAAAAATGTTAAAGGGCTTCTTAAAGAAGAAAAAAAATATTTAAAAATATGAACAATAAAATGGCAATAAATATAGATTAACAATTGGATTTAAAAAAGCAGAATAAACGGACAAGCAGAACAGAAACAGACTCCTGGATACAGGGAAGATTGTGACGGGAGGGGGACTGAGGGAATGGGTAAAAACGGTGAAGGGATTAAGAGATACAAATTGGGCCCTGGCTGGTGTAGTTCAGTGGATTGAGCGCGGGCTGGGAACCAAAGGGTCGCCGGTTTGATTCCCAGTCAGGGCACATGCCTGGGTTGCAGGCCAGGTCCCCAGTGGGGGCCATGTGAGAGGCAACCATACATTGATGTTTCTCTCCCTCTCTTTTTCCCTCCCTTCCTTTCTCTCTAAAAATAATAAATAAATAAAATCTTTAAAAAAAAAGAGAGATACAAATTGGTTGTTACAGGATAGTCGTGGGAGGATGAAGTACAGCATAGGGAATATGCTCAACACTATGCTAGCCCTGGCTGGTGTGGCTCAGTTGCGTGGGCATCCTCCTGCGAAGTGAAAGGTCACCCACATTCAATTCCGAGGTCAGGGCACACGCGTGCCATGGGGTGCAGTCCCATTCCATTTGGGCGTGTGGGAGAGGCAATCGATTGATGTCTCTCTCACACATCGATGTTTCTCTGCCTCTCTTTCTCTTTCCCTTCTCCTCTCTCTAAAAAAAAAATCAATAAGTAAAATCTTTTAAAAATACTATTCTAATAATTGTATAAGCTGTCAGATGGGTACAAGATTTAGTAGGATGATCACTTAGTTATATAATGTCTAATCACTAGGGTTGTAGACTTGAAACTAATTGTATGTTACCTGTAACTGAAAAAGTTATAAAAAATAAATAAAAACAGCCAAATAAATAAATAAATAAAACTAGCTAGAATCTTAGTATTATCTTCCAGAACTGGGTTTTGAAAGATATGCCTGTCATCACTGGTCTTTTAAATAATCATACACTTGGACTAGAGTTTCCAAGAGAAACTAGAGAAACCACCACAGACAGAATGCCAGAGTTTAATTCTATATGGACCTTAGAACAGTGTAACATTAAACCTGTTTATACCACATTTCTTCCATGAGAAAAAAATGCAAAGGGGAAATGAGAATTTGGCTAGGAGAAAGGCAAAATAAACTATAAAAGAGTTTTTATAAACATGTATTTGTGTGTAGAATAATAATAATAATAGACTATAGAAGCATAAAATTTCAGAGTTGAAAGGGGATTTAAAGACTAATTCCCCGATCAACATTTGAGTACAAACTAATTGCTTCAATCCAAAAACTCAGTGTGAAAAAAAATATTATTATTACTATAGCTCAATTTTCATTTTGAGATGATGGGATTATAGAAATAACCTCAGACATCGGAGGTTTCCTGCTCTCTCACGTTATACCTGGGGCTGTGGGGCAGGTATGTAGAATCATCTGTCCTCAGTGTCACTGCCTACACAGCCACCTCATGCCCCCATTTGATCCAGCAATCCATCCTTCCTGTCCACCTGAACCTTTGGGCTTGAAGCTTTCCTTTTCTTTCAAAACACTTGTATAAATACCTTTGAGCCAGCTCGTGAGGCCCTGGCTGCCTGAACACACTGCCAGGCTTCACACTGGGGCTCCCCAAGCGGTAAAAGCAGGGCATACACAAGTTCCCTCTGCATCAGGTCTTTGTATTGCTGTATCCCTGGGGCTTTGCCTGGGAGGCATTGGGGCCCCTTCGTCCAGAAGGCACAGAGGTCAGCACTCTTATCACTTACCCCTGGGTCCTAGTCTGTCAACTATCCTCAATTCCAGGGAAGTTTTTCTACTGAAAGGAGATGGTCCCACCCTCCTCAAATCATCTCAAACCTCTGGCTAACCCAAGTTTCTCAACCTTGGTTCTATTGGTACTTTGGATCAGATAATTCTTAGTTGTGGCGGACTGCTCTGTGCTTTGTAGGATGTTTAGTGGCGGCCCTGGCTTTGACCCACTAGGTGCCAGTAGTATTCCCCAGTTTTTGACAGTCATTACCAAGCACCCACTGGGCTTACCCCAAGAGTTCCATCTCTTCTCCTAAGACCCGGGCTTTGATACACAACTGGAAAGACCCACAGACTATTTGCTTTCCGTGAGACAACGAATGCCTTCCCCCACCCCTTCCCTGAGGTAATGCATGGGAATGTGAAGAGCAAGGCAAAGGAGGGAAGAGAAATGAGATGCATCAGGGAACATGGCTAATATTTCAAAGGCATTATCCCATGTATGTTGTATTTTCTCACCGGTTGCCCTAAAATGTACACCACAGCATTCCAGTACCTCCTTTGTGTGTACATTACCTTTTGTATATGGACTACAATGAACAAGCATATAGCAAGAAATTTAAGAGGCAGACAGGTTCAATCACTCAATTCTGATCAATACGACAACAAAAGATTCTTCCCACCCAACACATATGCCGAAATACCTGTAGAGGTTCACGTACAACAACCCTGGAGATTACAGTTTCAGTTCTACAAAGGTGTCCAGGCCTTTATTCTGCATATTTATTTACCAACTTATCACCTTGATGAAATGGGGGGTGGGGAACACTAGCTGAACTTGAAGCTCAGAGAAGAGCAGATATTTTAGCTTCTAAAAATTCATGTACAGAAGATCTGAATCTTAGATCATTTCGATTTCTTTTAAAAAGCCTCGAGCTCACACAAACAGGCTTTTGATGTTGCTCTAAGCATTAGCACTGATTTCAATTCCTGTTTTAGTCACGTATCCTCAGGTCACTAACCATGAATCATTTGTCATTTAGCTACAGAACACTACAACCGCACAAGAGTTTGATATAATGTTTACAACTATTTGGGGGAAGTTAATCACTTTGCTATGTGATTTACATGTTACATTGCTACACTGGTAAACTACAATATATGAAAGCATTAACCCTTCCCCTCGACCAAACTTCAGCCTAAAATCAGCTTCCTCTTCCTGAGCACCTGCACCCCAGCTGTGCGCACGCCAAGCCAGCCTGCCCGGGCGCAGGGCTGCCCAGGGCCCCAACTCCCAGAACTGAGAGGAGGGGCCGTTCCCCTCTCCAGTCAAACCTGTGCCTGACCTCCAGATGTCATCTAGCCCACCGAGTGATTCACTTGCCGTTCCTTTTCCATGGACGGGGCCACTTTGATTGGTATGTTTGTCCTTAGTTACTCTACTCTCCTGTTACTTCACCAACATAGTAAATTGTGCTCACGCATATTCACAGTCTGCCGTACGGGTTTACAGCAAAGTTGAACATTCCTTCAACATTTCTCCCCTTTTTTCAAACTGAGAATTGTTTGGTTAAGAAATACTCTGGCTTATAGTTCATTTTTCTTCAGGGGTTCAAACAGCCCTTTGGCACTGTGTACCGCCTCAATGATCATCAGCATAAATATCCGCTAATATTGGGCTGACAGGTGGCAACACCAGCTTAACATAATTTTATGCACAACATTCCAAATAAGCCCCCTGACCACTTTAAAAAACAAAAACAAAAAAACGTAGTACACTAACACTGATAGAGTTTACTCCATGACAGCCGTCACGTTAAAACAGATCACCCCGTTTGATCCTCGCAATTGTCCCATGAGGTATGTTATTGTCTCACTCGGATTCCCTTCAAAACAGAGCTTGCGACAAAGGCTTTATGTGGTACTGTTTGGGGGAGGTGATCCCTGAAGGCATGAATGGAGGCTAGAGAAGCCCAGACAGGGAAGGAAGAGGAAGTCAATAAAGGGGTTCATTACTGAGACACCATTGTGGGCAACCGGAACTTAATTCTGCTTGACCTCCTGAAATATGGACAAATGCCTCTCAGAACTGCCCAGGACAGGAGGGAGGGACGTCTATCCACTGGTCCCCAACTCCCACTGATCAGGGGTTACCCAGGAACTAGGGAACTCTCACCTGGAAGGAAGCAAAGGAGGTGGGCCTCCAGTGCTCAGGGAAGAGAGCGGCTGCTGCCAGCCATGGCCCACTGAAGACCTGGCTCGGACCAGAGGTACGTGAGCTGGGGCAGAAGACGTCTGACATAGTGAGTATCCTCCCAGTTCACAGAGACGAAGCCAAGGTACAGAGCTTACCTGACCTGCTCAAGGTCATAGGTTGGCCAGTGGTAGAACCAGGTCTCAAACATGGGCCATCCGGCCTCAGAGCCCAAGTGCGACCAACCCCCCCACACGTGAGGGAGCATGACGGCTGGACGCCACTCTCCCCCGGAGAGGGGGCAGTCTTTCCGCTGATTCAGTTTGGAGCCCGTGTTTGCGACATTCGCTTAAACGTTGCATTTTCTCCTTTGGGAATTCATTTTAATTCGCAACAATACAAGAAAATGCTCCCGCAATGTTGCATCTGTATTTATGGGGAAAATGAATACCTCTCATTTGAGAGCACGCAGGAAGACAGGGATTCAGCTCGTGTATGCCACTTGAGGGAAAGGGAAAAACAAAAACCACAAAGCTCAAACAATCTTTTTTGAGTTCCGAAACGGCTTTTCAATTTTTTATTAAAATGTAATTCTTCAAAGAGTCTAGAAATACACCTGGCAATGACGGCTAGATGTCAACCATCTGCTTCAAACACACAGAAGAAACACCCACCAAAGTCTGCCTCACCAGAATGTATTAAGTTGTACACACATACAATCAGAACAACACCAAAGCGGCTACATTTGACAGGTTCTTCTAAAGCAGACAGTTTTCTGACAGATTATGTTACCCCTTGACGAAAGCTGTAACAACTGTGAAGGGTTCGAGAGATAAGCGTGAAGGGCCACATTTTAACTGCCCGGGCAAGCAGGAGGTGGCATGCACAGAGGGCCTGGGAGGCAAGGGGCGCTGGGGGAGGGTGTGGCCGTCCCCGGCTTCTGCTGTGAGCACACGACACTTTATGAGGAGACAAGTCACACAGAGGAAGGCATTCCCTCTGCAGGGGAAGGGTCTTTGGGTTTACATTCAGGAATTACAAGACGTCACACCCAGAAGAAGACAGGAAAAGGAGACTCCCTACACACAGTCTCAGCTTCCTCCGAAGGACAAGGGCCAGTGTGGTTTAAGGAAAGGAGTGTGAGGACCACGCCTTCGGGGCGCGGAGGTGTGCGGTAAGAAGGCCCACTTCCCTTCGAGCTTGCGCAAGGCACTGGGTGGGCTCCCTCGCTCGCTGTTAACAAAAACAAACCCCCTAGAGAGAAGAGCAGTGCTGGCACTTGAATGAAGTAAGAGTAAAGTGTCATCTATGGTTCGGACTCAGCCTGGTGAAACACACACAGGGTGGCCCTGACCTGCCTGTGACTGCGAGAGCCCCCGGGGTCTAATCACTTGAGGACACTGTCCTCCCTCTTCTGTCCACTCTGGCTCTGGCTAAAACTTCAGTGGGAAAGAGGAAGCAGAGAGCGCGCCTGGGCTGAGTGTTGCCTTGGCATTTTACAGTGACTTCTTTCTTCCTGTTCTGACCTCCTTTGTGCCCAAAAATGAAGGCAGACCACAGCTGCACAGACAGAAAAGGAGACTGGCCAGCCCGTGTCTGGGGTCCTCCTCGAAAGAGCCATTTTTGTCAGCCTTCTCCCACCCTTTTGGGCAGAATCACCTTTCCTAGTCAAGCAGTTTTAGCTTGATGTTTCCAGGGGACCCACTTTACACTAATTTTGCATTTTTTTTAAAGAAGTTAACCTTTATTTATTTATATTTAGAGAGAGGAAAAGGGAGGAAGAAAGAGAGGGAGAGAAAGAGCAATGTACGGTTGCCTCTAACATGGCCCTCACTGGGGACCTGGCCTGCAACCCAGGCATGTGCCCTGACTGGGAATCGAACCAGGACCCTTTGGTTTCCCAGCCCGCGCTCAATCCACTGAGCTACACCAGCCAGGGCTAATTTTGCATTTTAAAATTACCTCTGAATTCCAAAAGTTTGCATGAGATCATTTTTTTCAACATACTTTACTCCTCATGACTGCTCCCTAGCATCTTGCAGATGAGATCACAGTGTGCAGATATTCCAGTCTTTCTTTTCCACCTAAGTTTCTGTCTCATTTGTTGAAGAAAAGAAACAAAACATAACTTCAGGGGGAAAGACATAGTAGAGAGCTTGCAATGTCTTCCGGCCAAAACGGCAGACATGTCTTTCTGAGGCCTTAGGGATGCCCCGAGAATGTCAGGATAATCAAGGATAGAATATCTCCCTTACTGCCAAGCCTGTCAAATGGGGGCAGAAGAGCCACTCCTTGTCCATAACCCAGTGAATGGGATGACAGGCACCAGGAGAAACTGCCAGACGTATGAAAAAGTGTCAGGTGCCAAACCTCCATCTTCCCGAGAGATACAGATCGATGTTAAGCAATTTTATTATGTTTGTCATAGTTGAGTCCATCACACAGGCATTTTCTCTGTGGCCACACCACTCCCGTTATCTTGGGTTTCCCTTGGAGTGGCCCTGTTCCCTTAGAGCTCATGGACACTATTCTCTCTGTGTATTTTCTGCTGGACACCGAGAACTGAGGATCCCCAGAAAATACAAATAGGGTAACAACCCCCAAACCCAATCCATAATGTCCAACTTCTGTCTCCACAGAGTGGAGCACAGGCTTTACTAAGGACACGGACCACTGAGAATGATATATATATATACCCCCTCAATAAAGAAGACATTTGATTTTGGGTAGACTTCCCTCTCACTCAGAAGCATTTGGCCCAGACAGGAAGTCAGGCCATTCTAGGTTGCAATGAGATCACACAAATCCTGGGCCAGAGTAAAGGGCGGGCCAAAGTGAGGAAGCTCCCGGCTGCTGCCACGGACCGTCAGTCCTCCCTAGGAATCCACCTTCGGAAACACGCTCACTTTATTGTTTCTGCTCATCTTCCGCTCCGCCCTGCCTGCCTTGGGCATCTTCGTTTGGATCAGCTCTTCTGGGGTGTTACCCAAGGGGGGAAGCAGCCGCTTCTTGCTGTTCCGAGTCTCTGACAGCCACTGGGGAGGCAATTCAAAAGGGCCAAAACCAAACTGCAGGGAATACTTGCCGGAGAACGTCCCAGGTTCCACAGGGGCTGCGGGTGCCACCTGGGGTACAGAGTCCACTGTGCCCGGGGTTGGCACAGGGGGTGCAAACTGTGGCCGCTGCTTGTCCTCCAGGCAGGTGCTAGGCATCTCCTTGGCCTGGAGGTCAGCAGAGCCAGTGTACTTGGCTTCGCTCTCCTCCTCATCCTCCGCGGGCTTAAAGATCTGCTGCTGCCCGATGTGGAACATCTCCAGGAGCTGGCTTCCTGAGCGCATGCTGGGCTCCAGGCTGGCGTCGGCCAGCCCACTCCCTGTACTCACCACATTACGGCGGCTGTACCGGTGGTGTAGCTGTACCAGGGTCCCTACCAAGCACTTGCGGACAGATTTGTTCACAGTAAGAAAGAGCACAGGGTTCGCTAGCAGAGAGACTTTGGGCAGCCAAATGGCAGTGAGCAGCAAGAAGACGGACGTGTCCGGGACATTCAGCACAGTCTGGTAGACGACTAGGGTAGCATATGGCACGCTGCATAAGATGAAGACCATCACCATTGAGAGCAGGGTGGCGTGCAGCTCGGCCTCCCGCTGGGAGGCATAGGGGATAGAGATGGTATTCTGCGGGGTCCGCAGGGCTGCTATGATGACCTTCTTCTTCTGGCTGGCACTCAGGGCCCGTCGAATCAGGATCAGGAAGAGGAAGACGACAGCCACAGGCACAATGACCGTGGTGACGTTATAGATCAGAACATACACCAGGTGGCCCAAGGAGTTGCTCCAAACTTCGGTGCAGGTGGACATGGCATAGATGTCTGCCACATTGGTCACTGCAAACACTGGCACACTGGCCACCACTGCATGGGCCCAGATGTACATCACCAGCTCACGGGACTTGGCATCAGATATTTTTCTCTCCAGCGGATACAGAACTGAGTAGTACCTGCAAAATGCACACGCAAAATTCATTTCACAGGAGAAAATAACGCTTTAAATTAGGGCAATCTATATTACCAAAAGTAGGAGAAACTGCAAAAAGGGTCCAGTTCTTTTATTCTGCCTAAGAAAGAGGGAACCACTGAGGGAATTAGGTAGCCAGACCTTCAGTTTTGAGGACTTTGCTGTACAATTAATAACTGGCTTTATAATTATTGCCACCAGGACTAAATCCCAAAGAGTGTTCTCAATATAAAGGGTGTTTCCATCTGCTGTAAAGACATCTATTTTTCAATTTAATGGTAATTTGTAAGAAGATTTTCCACAGGCTACAGAAGATTTAGGGCAAATTTCAAAGCCACTAACAGAAATAAATTTGTCTGCACAAATTTCCAAGGCAGTATATGTATGGAGATACTAACTTTACAGCTGCTTGGGGCAGAACCCAATACAAAGGATAGACTCTGACAAAGTCCCTCCACAAAATCTACTAACAAAAATTACTCCTGATCGCCCTGGCCGGTGTGGCTCAGTTGGTTGGAGCACTGCCCTGTAACTGAGAGGTTGCAGGTTTGATCCCCGACTCGCCTCTCCTTCCAGGTCTGGACACTGCCACCCCAGGTCCAGGTGAGAATAGGAGACAACCAATTGATGCTTCTCTCTCACACTAATGTCTCTCTCTCTCTCTCTTCTTCTCTCCCTCTCTCTGAAAGCATTGGAAAAAAATGTCCTCGGGTGAGGATAAAAAAAATTTTAATTATGCCTGCTCAATAGTTACTGTTCCAATGATAATCATTTAGTAACCCTAAGAGTAAAACAATGAATAGGTCTGAAATGTCTGCACGATAAAACTTCTTTTTCTTAAAGCTTAACTTGATTATTCTATAACCACCTAATCAGAATTCCAAAAGTACCTTGTTTCCATATCAGCAATGATTTGGTGGAAATGAGTAGCTCTTCAGACCCTAGGGCCACCTCTGTCAGGAAAGGGCTGCCACCAGCCACCAGAGATCTGGTGAACACCAGAGATTAGCTCTGCCCACCTCACTTCAGGCAGCTAATGCTGGAGTCACCTTACAGCCCTCTTAACATTCATTCACACCGGGGGCCAGGTAAGCAAGCACGCTGTCCTGTCACAAGGATTTCTGAGTGCCACCTATGTGCCAGGCACCGGGTTACAAAGAAGAGAGGACATAGTACGTTTCTAAAGCTAATGAAGAGAAAGGCATGCAAACGACAACTACAAATGAGGAGAGGATGGCTTATTAGAGGTATGCACAGAGGCACGGGAAAGGGAGCACCTGGGGACATGTCAAGAGGAGGTGGCGCAGCGGTGGTCTGGCAGGGGCCAGCTGGGGGAGACGTTCCCGCTGAGGGAGACATGACGCAAACACAACAAGACCATGGATGAGCAGGGATGTGTGGAGCACGATGTGTTCTAGATCTCCTTCTGGGAGGGGGAAAGGGAAAAAAATGCAAAAGTTATGTACGCTCTCAATTTTACTTCTCTGAATGTAGGTAAAGTTTACTAACCACAACTCTACAAACATAATGTGAAAGCCCGGCACCCACACACGAATTCGTGCTCAGGAGCCCAGTCTCTGACTCCTCTCTGCTAACTGGCGGCTAGTAAACCAGGCTTCCGGTCATTTTGCTCCTGTGATGTATTGTAAACAGACTGCAGCACAGGCACACAGGCTCGTTGCAAATAGTTTGTCAGTGTGTGCATCTCCAGAAAATAATGCAGGACGTGTACGGCCTCCCAATTAACTTGCTGACTCGGTGCCGTGAAAAGTCTGAGCAAGCAGTGAGAAAAAGGATTGTCTTCCCTTCATCTTCATGCACACCATACTTAAACTTACAGGTAATCTGTATCTCTGAATAAAAAAAGAGGAACCTGCTGGCCTCATTTTTCTACTAAAAGGACTTATTTACCCTTTGAAAATAATAATGGCAAATATACAGTAGATTTTCTGATGGAAAGAAAATAAGGATTTCTTATTGTTAGCATATTTTCCCCTCTAAGCCCAAGCACCTAGAAATAACTCACTGTCATTATTGCTTTGATTCCAGGTATAACAGAAAAGTGTTCGAAATAAAGTGTTTCCACTCTTGTTGAATCCTATTCTTAAAAAACTTTCAGCATTTTTCACAATAGCCAGAAAATGGCAACAACCCAACTGTCCATCAGCTAGTAAATGGATAAATAAAATGTGGTAGAGCCATATAATGAACTACTAATATTCAGCAAAAAACAAGAATAAGTTGTTACGAGAATAGATCCTAAGAGTTCTCATTACAAAAAAATTCCTCTTTTTTTGTATCTGAATGAGATGATGGACTAAACTCATTGTGGCAATCATTTCACAATGCATGGAAGTCCTTTAGGTGTACATGGAAGTACACCTAAACTTACACAGCGCTGTATGTCAATCACATCTCACTAAAACTTGAAGGAAAAAAGGAACGAAGCACTGAGACATGCTACAACATAAATGAGCCTTGTAAACATTACGCTGAGTTAAAGAACCCAGACATAAAAGAATACATATGGCATGATTCCACTTACAGGAAAGGTCCAAAACCAGCATACACACACACAGACAGAAAGTAGATTCGTGGTTGCCTATCAGGGGCGGGAATGGAGAGTGAGTGTAATGAGCAGGAGGCTTCTTTCTAGGGCAATGCATACGTTCTAAAGTTCAACTGTGGTGATGGCTGCACAGCTCTATAAAGATACTAAAATTCATTGACTTGTACACCTAAAATGGGTGAATGATGTGATACATAGATTATATCTCAATAAAATGTTTAAAAAAACTTTCAGAAAAGAAAAACCCACAATGTGGACTGAAGCCCTCACTAAGCAGATGGTACAGTTAAGGGGCAGCTGAAAGGACGCCTGCCACAAACACAGGCTGTCCAACACCAAATGCATTAGGGCGCCCACCAGGATGTAACTTGACTTTTCACTCTGACTTTTCACTGTTATCATCCAGTGCTGCGCAATGGCTCTCTCCAGATGTTCAGAGGCCTCTTGTGGGGTACGGAGGAGTCATGCAAAGTTACTGTAAAGCCCCCATGGCAAACTGGCATCACATGGTGTACATTCAGCTGGCTGAAAGGATTTGGGTGGTTCACGTAATATTTTTGAGTGTAAATAATGGCAAACATTTAAAAATGATGGAATTCTAGATTTCCGATTTCTAAGAAAATAGTCCTGCCCACTAAATCTAGATAGCCACAAAGCAACTATTAGCTGCATCTGTTAAGTGACTGACCCCAGTGAACATGAATGCAGACACAACCCCAGCCTGGCCCGTGTCACTTCCATTTGTCACCTGCCCCTGTGGATGGTGAGTTTCTAGCGAGAAAATTCCAAAGAGCTAGAGTGGCTCACAGCAAGATCTGAACGTGCCAATCAGAAGCAAAGAATGCCGAAAAAGAGGCAAATATTGGTGCAACCCGTCTAAGCCCAGGACACAAACAATTCATTTAATTTTCCTTACTGCTGAGCAAACTGAGGCTCAAAAAAGGTTAAGCCACTTTGCCCAACGCCACCCACCAAAAAAGCAATATAGGCAGGCTTCTGGCCCCAGGGATCCCTCTCTTAAGCCAACAACTTCTGGTGTGCAGGGGCTCTGTGTGACTGTGTCCTCCATGTGGATGACGCTGGGCAGCTAACGCAAACAGGGCTCCGGGCCTGAGAGGCTGAAGTGACTCCACGAACTAGTTCCGCAATCCACAGTCTCATAAATCATTAAGGTATTAAGTATGTTCTGAACGGACAAAGAGTTTAAAAAATCCAAATGCATCTAAAATGCAGTTAAATTTATCATAGGGTATAAAGTCAGAAGAGCCGGCATTATCCCTTCAGCAACTTTTCCTCTCTGCAAATCTTGAAATCCAAAAGTACTCATGGACACAAAATACTTTTTATTTCTTGTTTGCTTATTTAATTCTATTCTCTAAAATGTATTATCTCAAATGTATTCAAGACATGCTAGCGAGCAAGGGAAAAGGCAAGAAGCTGTTGATTACTGAGATCTTTACACTTAACTTTGATAAATCTGATCAAATTACATGTGATGGGAGTAGCTAAGATATAAGATTCATTCCAAATGAACAACCTCTTAAAGAGGGTGGGAAGAGAAAACCACCACCAGGTCATGTGCGGCCTTGGAAATAAACCCTCCGAAGGGATTCTGGTATTATCTGACCAGGTCCAAATGGATTACCTAATAATGTGTTAAATAACCACTGAATTGTTCTCTTGTTCTTCCAGGAATGTTTTCATCCTACACCAAAAAGCGCTAAATGTGGAGTTACCAATCAGATGAGCCAATCTACTGCAAATCGCAACACAAACACCAATTCCGACCACGCGGAAGCTCCACCCTCCACCATGGTCCAGAAGCTCTGCCCAGCACCCTCATGATGTGACCCACAGTGCCATGTCTTTTCTCAGTGGTCCTACTTTCTGTAGTTGCTGTTAAATCAACCTTGTGAGGCGTCTGTCCCGGCAATTCGTTCTCTTTCTGTTGACCACAAGCTGACTAAGATGTGGAATAATGACTATTTCCCACTTGTTCCGTGATGCTAATATTTCAATACACTTACGAAAAAATGAGGCCCTGGCTACTTGATCTTACCTGTCCAAGGCAATGGCAGGGAAACTGAGAATAGTCACAGAGCAGAAGACTTTGTGCAAAAATTTGACGACCTTGCAGAAGAGCATGGTGTAGATCCACCAGCAGCAGTGAGGACTGGCGCTGAGGACGATGTCAAAGGGCACGCAGACCAGGCTGGCACAGATCCCCGCACAGGCCAGGTTTTTAATGAACCTGTTGGTGACAGATTTGAACACGGTTGTGCGGCAAGTTGACCATAACACCACGAAGTTTCCTGGCCAGATATGCAAAATAAATAAATAAAAATAAATTTTAAATAAAAAGAAAGAAGACAAAAAAGAAAGGAAAATACAGGTTAAAAATATTGAAAAACTACATTTCAGAGTTGATTTCAAAGGATTTACTTTAAATACATATCATATTGTCCATTTATGTAAAATTATTAAATCACTTATGTACATCTCAAAAAGTCTAGAAGAATTTTTAGCGGTGAGTTGTTACTTAATTTAAGCATATCCTGTTGTTGCCCTTCATAGCTCTTATCATTGTTATTCATTTGTTTACTAGTGTTATGATGCTGATTCAGTCTCCTCTGTGTATGAACAATTTGCTAGGCATTACTTCACCTCAGGCAGTCTACGCTCACAAAGTTTGCACATGACTTCCCTGTTGACAAACTCTGCAACAGAAATAGGACGCAAGCCACAAGTGCAATTTTTAATTTTCTAGTAGCCATGTTTTTAAAAAATAAAAAATAGCTGAAATTTTAAGAGTATATTTTATTTAACCCAATATATCCCAAATATTATCATTTCAACATGTAATCACTACTTTAAAAAGTAATAAAGAAATATTTTTCATTCCTGTTTTTGTACTCAGTCTTTGAAGTCTGGTGTGCATTTTTTAATTGAACTATAATTGACATATACTATTGTATTAGTTTTAGGTATACATGATGTGCATTTTGTTTAACACTTGTAGCACATTTAAATTTGCACTAATCATATTTCAAGTGCTCAACAGCCAATATGCAGCTAGTGGCTACTATACACAGGACTGTGCTATTCCAGGCCTTTGACAGAAATGACACGTTTGACTGGCTCTCTCTGAGCGTTCTTCTTTCATGGCTTCTACAGACTTACAGTCTCCCGATTTTTCTCCTACCTTCCCTACTCTCAGTGTCCTGGCCACTCCTCTCCTTACCAGGCCCTCATCTGTCCTCTCTCTGCAGCCTCGTCGTAGACTAGATTATCCATTCAGATGGCTCTCTATTGAAAGGCTGGTGACTCGCACATTCTTGTCCCAAACCAGGCCTCGCAACTCCAAACTCCTATTTCCAAACATCTGATCCCCCACCTCTCCAGTCTGTTATGCATTCCCTTGGTCCTCAAGAGCCTAGGTGATCTGGGTGCCCACCCGCCTAATCTCACTCGTCTCTTCTTCCCCTGGCTCACTGGGCACCGGCCTCCCTGGCCTTTTTTCCCCGTAAACGGGATCCAGGTTGATCCTGTCCCAGCGCCTCTGCACAAGTTTTTTATACGGCCTAACGTGCTCCTCCTAGGTCTGGTTTCTTTTTAATCCAAGTCTTAATGTAATTGCCGCCTCCTCAAAGAGGACCTTCTCTAACCGTCTTCCTATTTTAAATACTCACTGCTCCTCCCTCCATTATAGCCTATGATAACATCCTACTGTGGCCTTTATAGCTCCAATCCTAATTATTCATTTATTTACTTGTTTCCCCTCCTTTTCATGAGGGTAAAAACCATGTCAATGTTGTTCACTGTTACAACTCCACTGCCTTGCTCAGTATCTGACACACAATAGGCATTCTATAAATGTTTGTTGAATAAATTAATTTGTAAGATAAGGGGACAAACAGTAATCAAAAGTCCCTGCAGTAAGATGACCCCTTGTGTAGTAGGCACATCATGTGAGGATACTGGAAGTCCGTAGTTTCCTAGACCTCACTGTGCATCGGAATTACTACACCAGACACTCTGAATCACAGTTAATAGGAATGAAACTGGGAACCTGCGTTTATAACAAGCACCCCAAATACAGTCGGGCAGTTGGCCCCCAGACTAAAGTTTCAGAAACACCTCTTCTACACAGAATTTATACCATCACCACCCACCACCCTCGAGGCTCTCAGGAAATAAGCCCTCAGGTATGCAGGGCAGCCTGCCCTGCTGGGGGAGGAAGCCAGATCCATTCAGTCAAGTAGTCATGACCCAAAGACACTGCTACCTCCTGTGTACACACTCAAAGAAGGCCCTCCAACGAACTCAGCCACCAGCTCAGGGGAGAGCAGGGTTCAAGGCTGTAGCCAGTCACCACAGGAGCTGCCTCAGCACCTCAGGTGTTGGCATAACTTGCCGTCAAGGGTCTCTCTCTTCAAACACAATATTCTATAGCTCCCTCTTATCTGCCTGACAAAGTAGGAAAAATAGCCACTGTACTTAGGAAATAGGCCAGCTATTTCTAGGAAATTTTCTACCAAACTTCCTACACTAGTAGCTGTCTCACGGAGATGAAAGTTATGTGAATACACATGTACACACATCTGTTCAGGGGAAGAACTGTTCATGCTGCCGCCAGCTCCGGCCCCCTCGAGCTTTCCTGTCACCAAGGTGATAGACTGAGCAATAACAACATATTTGAAGTTCTGCTGACTTGGGGAATTCTTTTTTCTAGCCTTTCCCACTGAAGCAAAGATCAGAATCTGGCTGGAGCATCTTCCCTCATGGCAGTTTACTTCTGGACTTAACTTCTGGTAACCTCTAAAAATGAAATAGCAGATTAAAGAAATCCACCACGAAGAACGCATGCACGTCATAGGATCTTCAGTGTCGGTCTCGGGGGTGTCTCCAGTCCACTGGGAGACTTCCCATAAAGATGTTTTTTCTTTGCTATAAATCAAGACCCGGAGGCGTTTCTTTTTCTTTCCTCGCTGTCAATCTCTGTGGTTTAGTAGATTGTGCTAACAAAACATTTTGAGTATCCGAACAAACAGGAAAATTCATCATTAAGGAGGGGACAGACTGTGGGCCAGGGTCTCTCATGCACATGGTAGATTCTGTTGAAACTTAAACTGACTTCCATCATTACCCTCATGCTCTGCTCTCCTATCTCTCCCTCTCCCTCTCTATTATGTCAGGCCTAACTTTTCATTGTTTTTAAAAAATCATACATTTTATTAGAATGTCCACACTTGTGAATAAGGAAACTTGTTTTCGGTAGTAATTATTGAAACACCTGAGACTCCTATGGAGACTCCTAGTGGAGATATGGATGAGATTTTGTCTCTGCTTACTCATAAAACTCTAAGTGGCACCTAGAACCTAATCCCTTTTGCCATTAAGACCCTGAAGATACTGACTTCTGGTCAAGATGGAGGCATAGGTAAACACAGCCAGCCTCTTCGCACAACCACAGAAAAATCACAACTAAATTACAAAACAACTGTCACCCAGAATAGTCAAGAACCTGAAGTTAAAGAAGGCTATGCTCTTTCCATTCTCTAAACCACCCCTCTCTCCCTTCACTTAAAAATGGACTCATTTGACTCTAAGAACCTGAACTAGACCCAAATATCAGGAGAGGAGCACCCACAAAAGGTATGTGTCTGTACATGTACACATATTAGCATATGAGCACACACACACACACACAAATACACACATAACAAAGCAAGGTAATCATGTATCTGATCATTTCATCTCATCAGCACTTTATATTCTCCTTAGTTTTACAAGGCACTGAGAATAACTCAGTATATATTTTAAGTAACACAGTAATCAACCTCAAGACACTTTTTATTTCTGAGATTACATTCTAAATCATCTAATCCCCCTTAGAAATAATTCAAGTTCTTCCCATTCTTCCTCGCTTTACACGCCCATCGTACTTTCTAATGCTGGATTCCGTGACAACAGTCGGTGCCAGAGCTGTGGACAGAGCGGCCGTTAGGGCCCAGTCACAGCACACAAAACCAGAAGGGGAACGAGAGGGAGAGGGTGTTGGCATTGGTACAAATCTGCTCTCCTGGGGCTGCTGTCACTCTATCATTCCCCCTACTCTAAAATACAAATAACTACTTCTCTTTATACAGTATTCTTGATGTTCAAAGATGATTAATGATGATTAATGTTGAAGACAGAGACATTTTAATTAACACCAAATCACAGATAGTGTCTGACAGACCTTGAGGAGCTAACCAGGCAAATGTTTTTCCAACTAAATTTGCCTCTGGAAAATATTTTTTCCTAATTATTTATTTATTTATTTTTAGAGAGAGGAGAAAGGAGAGAGAAAGCGAGGGAGAGAAATGTCAATGTGCAGTTGCCTCTTGCGCCCCCTACTGTGGACCTGGCCGGCAACCCAGGCATGTGCCCTAACCGGGAATCAAACCTGTGACCCTTTGGTTCGCAGGCCCACACTCAATCCACTGAGACGCACCAGCCAAAGCTGCCCCTGGAAAATTTTGACCATAACAGGGTTTTTTTTCTAACTGGTTCATAGGCTATATATCTTTGAGAGCAACAATCCTGGTATGTTAAAAAGACTAATAACCAAAATGAAATATTCCAAAGTGCCTTGGAAAGTAGAGCGCCTCTGAGAATCCTCCTGAGAAAATAGATACACTGCCTTTAAAAACTACCAGCTTCCCCAGAGACTTAAAGCAGTTTTTTAAAAAATCATGGTCATGTTTTTACAGAAAGATGAACATATGCCCCAGAACATTCTAAAACGTGAAATTTGAAAAAAGTCAAAAGCAAACTAGAGGCAATATTACATTACAAGGAAAATCCTAAGAACTCAGACTGTGTCAAGAGGGAGGCCAAAGTATGTTAACAAGAATCAAAAAGACTGCAGAGGACTTTACACTCAGCAAACACCACGTGAGACAAGAGGAAACTCTAAGCAAGTTAGGTAATACCAATTCCATAACCGAAGGAAAAAACAGAACTTCTTTGTGTAGAATGGAATTCTAAATTTCTTCTTTCCTTTAGTTTGCAACCAAAAAAGTAACCAAGAAAGAGGTCTCTTGTGTTAAAAGAATTATGTAAAACGAACACTAGAAAGTGTTTTTAATTAATCTGCCAGATAATTAAAAATTACAGGAATGACTTTAGCCTATGTCTTTTTTTTTTTAATCCTCACCAAGGATATGCTTATTGATTTCAGAGAGAAAGGAAGGGAGAGGGAGAAAGGGCAAGGGAAGAGAGAGAAAGAGAAACATCAACCAGTTGCTTCCAAGAAGCACCCCAACCAGGGATCAAACCCACAACCTTTTGGTGTTCAGGAGGACAATCCAATCAATTGAGCCACCTGACCTAGCCTATCTATGTCTCTACATTACAGTGGCTTTCTGGCAGTTTCTCTCACATCGACCGTCTAAGACTCGCGATGTAAGAAGCAACTTCTCTTCTTCCTCTCCGCCACCCACTGAGCAACCGCAAAGCAGCAACCACGCGTGAGCGCATCTCCATGCACGTTGGGCAGGCTGGTGTCCAGATCGGCAATGCCTGCTGGGAGCTCTGCCGCCTGGAACATGGCATCCAGCCCGACGGCCAGACGCCAAGCGACAAGACCATCGGTGGGGGAGATGACTCCTTCAACACCCTCTTCAGTGAGACAGGCGCTGGCAAGCATGTGCCCAGGGCAGTGTTTGCAGACCTGGAACCCACAGTCATTGATGAAGTTCGCACTGGTACCTACTGCCAGCTCCTCCACCCTGGCAAGGACGATGCTGCCAATAACTATGCCCGTGGACACTACATCATTGGCAAGGAGATCATTGACCTCTTCCTGGACCGAACTCGGAAACTGGCTGACCAGTGCACAGGTCTTCAGGGCTTCTTGGTTTTCCACAACTTTGGTGGGGGAACTGGTTCCGGGTTCACCTCCCTGCTGATGGAATGTCTCTCTGTCAACTATGGCAAGAAGTCCAAGCTGGAGTTCTCCATTCCCCCAGCCCCCCAGGTTTCCACAGCTGTAGTGGAGACCTACAACTCCATCCTCATCTCCCTGGAGCACTTTTATTGTGCCTTCATGGTGACAACAAGGCCATCTACGACATCCGTCGTAGAAACCTCAATATCAAGTGCCCGACCTATACTAACCTGAATAAGTTGAGAGGCTAAATTGTGTCCTCCATCACTGCTTCCCTCAGGTTTGATGGAGCCCTGAATGTCAATCTGACAGAATTCCAGACCAACCTGGTGCCCTATCCCCGCATCCACTTCCCTCTGGCCACATATGCCCCTGACATCTCTGCTGAGAAGGCCTACCACAAACAGTTTTCTGTAGCAGAGATCTCCAACGTATGTTTTGAGCCAGCAATCCAGATGGTGAAGTGTGACCCTCGCCATAGTAAATACATGGCCTGTTGTACCATGGTGACGTGGTCCCCAAAGATGTCCATGCTGCCGCTGCCACCATCAAGACCAAGCGTACCATCCAGTTTGTGGACTGGTGCCCCACTGGCTTCAACATTGGCATTAATTACCAGCCTCCCACTGTGCTGCCTGGGGGAGACCCGACCAAAGTACAGTGAGCTGTGTGCATGCTGAACACCACCACAGCTATTGCCGAGGCCTGGGCTCGCCTGGACCACAAGTCTGACCTGATGTATGCCAAGCGTGCCTTTGTCCACTGGTACGTGGGTGAGGGCACGGAGGAAGGAGAGTTTTCCAAGGCCCATGAGGACGTGGCTGCCCTGGAGAAGGATTACGAGGAGGTTGGTAGAGATTCTGTTTGAAGGAGAGGGTGAGGAAGGAGAGGAAGACTAAAGTTAAAATGTCACAACAGTGCT
The DNA here is from genome assembly GCA_004026765.1 of Micronycteris hirsuta. Lineage (NCBI taxonomy): Eukaryota > Metazoa > Chordata > Mammalia > Chiroptera > Phyllostomidae > Micronycteris > Micronycteris hirsuta. The sequence goes on along the minus strand of PVJI01013201.1, from coordinate 23,669 downwards.
GCTCTTACAGGGAAGCTTATTCTGTTTTAAACATTGACAAGTTGTGGTGTGATCAGTTAATTTGAATGTAGCACTGTACACTCATATATAATCACTGGCCTGTGCTTTAAAACATGACGCTTTGTTACAGACCCAACCAGTTCATTTTTCTGATGGGTTTGAATCAAGTATTCCCTGTCTTAAATGGAAAAAAAAAAAAAGTGGCTTTCTTGTAGACAAGGTGTAGTTAGCATTTGCTTTTTAACTGATCTGATCTCTGTCTTTTAATTGGTATATTTAGATCATTTACATTTCATGTAATTATTGATATGGTTGGAGTAAAATCGACCATCTTGCTAGCTGCTTCCTATTTGTCCCATCTGTTCTTTGTTCCTTTTTCCTCTTTCTCTTCGTGATTTTGGATTAGTTTTTAGAATACTGTCCTATCTTCACTGCTGGTTTATTATTTATACTTTTTAATTTTTTTAGTGGTTTCCCTATGATTACTACATCCACCTTCAATTACTCACAGTCTACTTTAAAATACTATGGAACTACTTCACATGTAGTATGACAATCCTCATAATAGTATATTCCAAGTTCCTCCTCCTGACCTTGGCACTTCCGCTGTCATACATTTTACTTTTACACAAATTACAAACTAAAATACACTGCTGAAATTTTTATTTTCTACAATTAACTTTTTTTAAAAAAGGAATTTAAAATAATGGTCCAGCTGGTGTAGCTCAGTGGATTGAGCATGGGCTGGGAACCAGAGGGTCCCGGTTAGATTCCCAGTCAGGGCACATGCCTGGGTTGCGGGCCGGGTCGCCAGTGAGGGCCATGTGAGAGGCAACCATACATTGCTCTTTCTCCCTCCCTTCTCCTCTCTCCAAAAATAAATAAATAAAATCTTTTTTTTTAAAAAAAGGAATTTAAAATAAGGGGGAAAGTCTTTTATATTTATCTTCATTTTAACCATATCCGGAGATCTGTATCTCTTTGTGTTTATCCAAGTTTCTGTCTGGTGCCATATTCCTTGTGCCTGAAAAATTTCCCTTAAATATATCCTGTAGTGTAGGTCTGCTACAAACTAATTCTCTCAAAGATTGTCTGAAAATGTCTCCCATTCTTTCATTTTTGAATGACAATTTTGCTGGGTATAATTATTTCAGTTGAGAGGGGTTTTTTCCCCCAGTACCTGACTGATGTCACTTTATTGTCTCCTGGATTTCATAGTTTCTGGTAACATGTTTGCTATAAATCTTACCTTTGTTCTTCTGTATGTAATGTGTCTTTTTTCTACCTTCAACATTTTCTTTCTCTTTGTTTTTCAGCAGTTTGAATATGATATGTTGAGGGGGTGTGTGTGTGTGTGTGCGCGCGCATGTTACCTGACTATGGTACTCTATCCTCCTGGATCTATGGTTTGGTTTCTTTCATTAATTTTGGATAATTCCTGACCAATATCTCTTCAAATATTTCTCTGCCCCACTCTCTTTCTCTCTTCTCATTCTGGGGTTCTAAATACATGTAATATGTGTGGTAGCAAAATAATGCCCCACCACCAAATACGTCCATATCCTAATTCCTGGAAAATGTGAATATGTTAGGTTATAAGGGAAAGAGAAATTAAGGCTCCTAGTCAGCTGACCTTAAAATAGGAAGATTATCCTGGACTATCATGGTTTCCTTAAATCCTCCGACCATTTCTGTATCGGGGTCACAACTTTGTCCCGCGACACTGCGTTGTTCCCATTGTGTTTTCGTGCGTCTCATAATTTTAGGTTGAAAGCGCAATACCATCCTTAGGGCAGTAGATACTATTAAACAGTACCTACAGGACACTGGGGTAGACACACACACACAAACCCCAACACACAATCACACAGAAACACTATTTAGGTCAGATTCCAGATCCCAGGCTCTGAGTCGGCAACTTCATTTAGTAGTCCCATAAATACTCACAGGACTTCACATAGGCAAGAAACAAGAAAGAGCATGTTTAATAATTTTTTAAATGGGAGAGGAGGAAAAGAAGATAAAAGAAAAAAGGATGACAGGCACTAAGAAACACAACAAGTTTTTGTGAGGCAGACACCTCCCATGACTACACCATGCCACAGATCTTCAGTTCCTAAACCTGCATGGTTAGCAAGATCCGCTGGGAGAAATTTGAAATACAGATTCCTAGGCCTCGACCCAACTGAATCAGAACCCTGGAGGGCCTAGGAACCTTTATATTTATGTGTTCGGTAGGAAATTGTGATGACCAGCCAGTATACACCACCACAGCCGCTCACTGTCAGCCTTTACCATACTGAGAGCCTCAATGCACTCATTTTTTTTTTCCAAATATAGAGAGAGCCCTCCCAATGTTTTTAAAAGATTTTATTTATTTATTTTAGAGAGGGGGGAAGGGAAGGAGAAAGAGAGGGAGAGAAACATAGATGTAAGAAAGAAACATCAACTGGTTGCCTCTCATATGCACCCCAACCAGGGACTGAACCTGCGACCCAGGCATGTGCCCTGCCCGGGAATGAAACGAGCGACTTTTCGCTTTGTGGGACAATGTCCAACCAACTGAGCCACGCTGGTCAGAGCAAGCCCTCCCAATATTGAAGGCAAACACACAACAGTCACACTAGCTGGAATTATGGTCTCCATAGAGCCCCAAGGAAATCCTTTCCTGGTCAAGGAACAGTGCTGAACCGCTGCTCAGCTTCTCAACACAGCCTGCAGACACAAGATCAGCCACGGCTACAGAAATAGCTTTTCCTACCACAGAAGAAACACAAGAAAGGATGACATCCTTTGACCAATTTTTTATTATCAGTGCTCATTGACTGATTGCATCTCTCCCAGCTACTCACTCTCACTGGCCAAACAGAAGGACCAGAAGGGTTTTAATTAACTTTAATCCATTTATTTCCGTTCTAAAAATAAGCTCGTTCATTCAGTAGCCATAAAGTACACTGGAACTATATATTCTGTTTTAGAAAAAAGACGAATCAACTGAAAAATGTGGTTGCATACTGAAAGCTGCACAGAGAAGGCAGAGAAAGCCGGATGGAACCGAAGAGAAGGCAACCCAGGAGTCTTGCTCTCCGGCTGCAGTGTTGGTTATTGTGTGGCGGAGTTCACACCTGAGTGATCGGGACTGCTCTAACTACTTGAGGGCCTGGAACTTCAGGGCACCACTTTTGTTTCAGGTTTGTTTTCTGCTTCCCAAGTGAAACACCTGTGGTTTCTCATGATTAAAAAGGTAACACATCGGCCCTGGCTGGTGTAGCTCAGTGGATTGAGCGCAGGCTGGGAACCAGACGGTCCCGGTTCGATTCCTGGTCAGGGCACATGCCTGGGTTGCGGGCCAGGTCCCCAGTGAGGGCCATGTGAGAGGCAACCATACATTGCTGTTTCTCTTCCTCTCTGTCTCCCTCCCTTCTCCTCTCTCTAAAAATAAAATAAATTAAAAAAAATAAAAAATAAAAAGGTAACACATCGTTACTTTTTAAAATTCACACAATACATAAAAGTATAAAGAAGAAAGTAAAAATAATCCACCAGTGAGAGCCATCGTAATGTTTGAGTATTTACCCTTCCCAAGGCACACACACACTTCTGTCTATGCCAGCGAGACCAAACTACGCACACTGGTTTTTAATTACATCTTGTTACCATATCGAAATCTTTCTATGACAATAAATGAAAATAGATCTCTATGATCATTTTAACAGCTACAAGAAGCAACAGTGCTTTTATGATTATATCCTAATTTATTTCATCTATTGCATTTGATAAGTTTTTAAAGGTGTTACCAATATATTTCTATTACACAATGCTGATATCAACATCCTTATATAAGTAAATCTTTGGGAAATGAAGTCACTATTTACTGAGAATAAATTCCTAAAAGCAGAACTTCTGGATCAAATAAATATATATTGCTAAACAGCCCTCCACAAAAGGCATATGAGAGAGATGGTTTCCCCATATGCTTACTAAAAGTTCTGCAATCTCATTAAAATGTTTGGAATTTTGCATGCTTCCTCAATCCTAGGATTTTGTTTTCTATACTTCTAAAAAATCTTTATCCATTGCCTCTTTGAATGTTGTAGTCCCCGCTTCCTCTTTATTCTCTTCTTTTGGAACTCTTACTAGACTTGTATTAGACCTCATTCTATTGGTTATATTGATATCTTTTGACCTCTCACTCACATTTTCTATCAATTTAGCCTCTTCCGCCAACTGGGTGATATTTCTCAGGTCTACTTTCCGTTTTATTCTCAATGCGTCTGGAAATAATCGAATCATACTTATTTAAGCTTCTTGAACATTAAACTTTTAGAAATTTGTATTTGGGTCTATTCCAAACTGCCTGTTCTTTATCCCTAGTGTCCAGTTATTTTACTATGGCTTCTATTCCTTCTTTACTCTGTAATCATATTTTTAAATGTTTATAGTTTCAGATCATTCTGTTGTATCTAGTTCTAGAAGTGTTAATTTTGCCATTTGTTGAATCTGCTGGTTTTCCCATGTGGTTTTCCTCATACGGTTTTTAATGTTCGATTATGAGCTCACAGTTTGTGAGGTTTATTTTCTGTGGTAAGCTATATTCCCTGGTTTGGGAAGTGTTCCCAGTAGGTAGTCAAGCACACATTAGCACTTTGCTTCGCTTCTGTGTGCACATAAAAGACGAAATGACTGAAGGACCTTCCTGAGAAAGAGTAAGTGTGCAGGGCAACTTTTACCCTAGGGAGCGGCAGGACACTGTAACGACCAAGAGCACAAGCCGCAGCTCCACAACTTACCAGCTGTGGGATCACACATGAATTAACTTCTGCGTCTCCCTTTCACCTTCTGTGAAGTGGCTATAACAACGCCTGTGTTCTGGGGCATAGTGAGGATTAAATGAGCCGATACAAGTCACATGTGAGCCGTGCTTAGAACGGTATTTTGCACATAATTTGTGTTATGTAAATGTTACTGTTAGCAGCACAAAGAGTCCAGAGGGCACCAAGGAAAGGTCTAACAGAGAGAGAGAGCTCTTGAGAGGCTGAGCCAAAGGGAAAGAAACCTGGAGCTGTATATACAGGAGAAGACACCTCACCCCACAGGCTTGGGATCAATCAAGAATGAGAGACGAGGTAGGACTGTTTGGACTTCAAGTTCCAAATGGAACTATGGGGTCTGCCACGTAAGAATGACCCAGCTTTACCCCATGGAGGTGTCTTGGAGGTGTGATTCTACTCTGGGCAGAATCACAGCAGATTGTCTCATGGTGTCGGGGTGCGTGCCTGGAACCGCAGTAATTCAGTGGCTGTGGAAAACTTGGAGCTCTCTCCTTAGGCCTGGGGGACATGCCACTTGTCTCCCCACTTCTCCCTGTCATGTGGATTCAGTGACTTCACTAAAGCTTTGTCTCCCTAACAGGGAGGGCAGGAGCCACTGCAAGATCTGCTCCTTTCCAGAATGTTCAGCCTCGACTTGAATCACACATGAGCGGCCTCAGATCAAGGATATCTCTTCTTGCCCAGACAGGGCCCTGCCCGTGAGAAAACGCCCCGACACAGCACAGCTGTACAGCAGCCCGCAAACGTGCCTCCTACCAGAGCACCAGAGCGAATCAGACATCACAAAGGGTCAAGAAAATTAAACACAGAATCAATGATATGAAAACAACTATCATCTTAATAAAATATTCAATTTGGGAAAAGAGGGAATTGATAATCTTGACATGGTTTCATTAAGAAAAATGAAAAATCTCAAAGTAATGATAACTGCCGGATAATACTTTAAATTCAATGATCTAAACAGCTTAAACAAGGAAGAGATTATTTATATCACTATTTAAAAGTCTTAAAAATACTATCTGGCCAAGAATATGTTACAAATAATGAAATAATGATTATATTTATACTTTGTTTTAAAAAACACACTTTCAAAACATTCATCATCACCCCACCACCTTACTAACAGGCAGCCACTCAGCACCTGTGTGCACGTAGGTTCGTGGTGAGCAATTCAGAGTTTTAACCAAATAAGGGAAAATTCTATTTCTTCCCGCCCTTTCTAGAAATCGGAGGGCACTGGTCAACTTTATTCAGATATAACTCAGATGTAGTTCATTATGACACTGCTTTTTTAAAAGAGTTGGTTTAAAAAGAAATTGCCAGAGAACAAAAACAAAGTGTGAGATTGATGAATTAAATCCATTTTAAAGAAGAGCAGAGATACAAAAATAACTTACTCAGGTTAGCAAAAGCATTCAATAGCTCCCTACTGCGATTAAGAAACAGGCATTCCAAACTTCTCAACATCAAACAGTACCATTTAAGATATGACCTCTAGATGCCCCCACACTTAATACCCAAAGTTTCAGCATCCTGACAGAATGGAATGCACCTCTAAATCTAATGGTCAAATCCAGGTTTTCCTCAGAACCCTGAAATCTGCCACCCAAGCAAAACCCTCAAAAGTACCGAGTGAGAGAGAGAGCACAAGGGGAGAGGGAGATGGAAGGAAAGACAAGTGGGGAATAAAGAACTCTGAAGAGAAGGCAAACGGTGCCTGTGGGGCTCAGAAAATGACACTATTAATTAAGCTCTGAGAACCTGAGTGTAGGGTACACCAACCTTAAAGCTGAGTTGCAAACTTCAGACTTCCAAAGGAAAGTTTAAATAGTTCTAAAAAGGATTCTTATTCTGATATTTTTTTAAATCTTTCTTAATATATGCAGGTAAATTTCCCAGCCACCCAGAGAATCAAGCACTAGTTGGCTGGTAAGTAGCGCTTTCTTGCCACTGGTATCAGAGTTACGGCCATCAGCCAGAATGGGGAGAAGCAGGTGGAGGACCAGCCTGTAACCAGAGAACTGTGTCTTGTGATGTCAATATAATTTGCTCTTCCTCTCAGTCTAAAAATTTGAGCCTCTTCCTCACTAATGAAGTGTCAATTTGTTTAACTCTGTTTAAGCTGATCACTATTAGCATGAGAAAACTATGTTATTTTAGTTACAATTAATTTGATTCCAGAGGTTTTTATGAAATGATACAGGAGATTCAAATTAAATAGGAATTGAATTAGCAGGAAGAAGCTATGTAGTAAGCTTATTAAAATTCATGATGAATTTTACATAATTACTTTGAATGAAAAGCAGCTTATGAAATATATATCCCCAATCTAACCTCTGATGGTTTCTCCTTAGAATACTTGTTCCCAATGAATAATTTAGGTAAAAATATTAACAGAATTCACTTTTGTAATACATGAGCACATAAAGAGACTCTAACAATAGCCTCTTCCAATTAGCTTCTGGGAGGCCACACAAAAGATTTTAGGGGAGCCCACAACAAATGCATACATGTTTTAGAAATAATGGTATCCCCAAAGGCAAAATGTATAGCACAACCAGGACAAAACGATCCCAAGTAACTGTAGCCACTGGTGCTCTCTCTTGGAAGCTATAAAGCCCCTGAAATTAGCTCAGTCCCTCACATCTCTTAACATAGAGAGACACATAAGGTAAAAAGAAATACATAAACAGAGTCTAAAGTTGCTGGCTCTCTTTTCTTTAACTACTCAATTTTTTTTCTATAAAAACTACATTTTCATAGCTTCACAGGATACCTTGCTTGCTGATCTCTCCCATTAAGTCTATTAACCTCCCTGAAAAGCACATTTTCTCTAAAGAGTTACGGCCAGCTCACTAACAGGTCCTTCCGCTATTAAGTGGCTTGTGTAGTCTCTGAAGACAGGGTCCATATCTTCTCCACCATTTACATTGCCTTTAGCCTGGAGGGACATTTCTCCCTAAAATACTGTAGGCCTGAAAAAATAAAATACTACGAAGCCTGAAAAACACTTTATCCAAAAAATTCTGTTGACTGGCATGAGCACCACAGGTGTACATCTAGGGGTTGCTTCACAAATACCTAAATAAATCGATAAACAAGAGCTCGAAGTTAGATACTGCTTTGTAAGAATTATCAGAATTGTTTTTTGCTGTGTACTCAGTCTTGTAGGTACATCCGCTGATGGCAACTGCCTTTGACCGACAACCTGTGTGCTTCCTGACTCCCCACTGCCAACACAGCGCCAGAGCAGCTTGGGAGAGGCGCCCGCAACAACGGCCCGTCATGCTATACCACAAGTAGTCTAGCAAATGTACACAGAACACTCACAGACTCTCTTATCCTACCCCCTCTGTTCCAGGAACTACAATTATGCAGTCTGAAAGGGAAAATTATATTGGAAATATTTCCAAAGAACACAAGGTAAGAGGATTGGAGGTCTAAGACAGGAAAGTGAGCCCAATTCTGCTTCAGTCCAGGGGGACCCAGACCCAGCATGGCAGGTGTGAGGTACAGGAATAAGACTTTGGAAAAGGGAGTCTCTTACTCCTTATGATCTGGCACAATCTGACAATGAAATTAATTAACAGTTAAAAATTCCATTGCTGTTTCTTTAGCTGAGTTTGCACAGAAAAGAAGGAGAAAGAGGAGAGGCTGGAGCGTAAGAAGCAAGGTATGGTATTCTAATTCTTCTAACAGATTTCAGACCACTCTCCCACTACTGGGGAGCTTAAATTTGCTCTATAGTAGACCTCCCATGCTTCCTTCACCACTTTGTCCCATCTTTGCAAGAAGGCCAGCAACAGAGGGTGTTTGTAGAGTGAGGAGGAGCTGGGACTAGGAGAGCCAGAGCAGCAGATGGGGTAATAGCTGAAGGCAGCCAGACCGAGGACAGGGCCAAAGACAGATGGCCAAGGCAGGGAAAGCTCTAGAAAGAAGTGACAGATCTTAAAGTCACAGCAAAGTTGAGAATAGAACACAGAAGCATTAAAAAGATGAGTTCCTGAACATAGCCCATCAGGGCCAACTGACCACATAAGAAAATGGAATAAATGCTCAGATAAAATATTGGGTTGGCCAAAAAGTCCATTTTGTTTTTTCCATAAAACACACATTTTTCATGTACATTGATAACCACTGATTTGGATATTTTGAGTATGTCGTCTGTGTCTCACTATTAGCTTCTAGAGGCCAGGGGTGCTGCTGAACATCTTCCAAAGCATAAGACTTATTCGGCCAAAGAATTATTTGGCCAAAATGACAATAGTACCAAGAAACTTCACAAACCACTTTTGACATGTTCAATCAGTCACAGCACCTTCTCCATACACTGCACAAATCCTTTTTTGTACTTCAGTTGCATTTTTACCTTCCTTGAAATAATAAAGCATAATACACTGAAATGTTGCTTATTTTCTTCCATCTTCAATATTAAAATGGCTGCACAAAAATTCACCAATTTTGATGTTTTTTTTTAATGCACACCAGTATGACAGCTGTCACAATACAATCTAACAAACCTGTTTTGATGAAATTGAAGACAACTAAGCACTACTAGAGCCATCGTATGAAAAAAATTAAACGAACTTTTTGGTCAACCCAATACTAGGAGCAAAGAGCTCTGTAGGAAGGAGGGAGTCGGGTAAAGCAAGCAAAATAAGAGATTGGCACGTGGATAACAGAGACAACCTCAGCCTAGATCCTAAACCTGGAAAATAGTTCTTGTGAGGCAAGAACTAAACCAACAAGTTGTATTTAAGGGCATTGCAGGTATAACATGATTTTGGACGTACCTATAATGTGGATGGGCAGAAACAACACTTTCAGAAAGAAAATTTTAACACTTCTCTTTCTCTCTTTTCCTCTCCTGTCTCCCTCAAATAGTAGTAGAGGACAGAGAGAGAAGAGGGCAAATATCAAGAGCAAAATAACAGGAGAATAATTTCACTTATCTCTCGTGCCAATCCCCATTTTGTCTGTTCACTTCCCAGTGACACTGAAGGAAACCCAGGCCTTCAGTGCCTGCACCTTCATTAGTCACACGGTGAAAACTGGACAAAAGACTCCTTTGCTTTGTCTCATGGCCTCAGACTCCAGGATTCGTGATTATGGTGACCACAGGGACACAGATAAACAGAAAAGAGTTCTCCTAACACTTTAGTGTTTCATGAATCATCAGCTTCCAAGGCCTGCATTTTCCCTCTAATGTTAGTTGATTTGAGTAACACCGAGTTATTTACCATATAATTTTCCTGCTGGTTCAAAATAAAATCAACATGAAATGTTATTAGCTTGTTTAAAGCAGTGAGAAGATGTGACCTCTTATTTTCCCATTATAAAACAAAAGGCAGGAAGAAGAATGTTGTATCCTGTGAAATATCGATTTTCCACTTTGTGGGCTTGTAAATTACTGGCTTTCACAGTGCAATCAATGTCACTAATTTGATGTGGATGAAATCAATAAGATTAAATATAAAATCTGTTCACTCTCATTAAGCCCCACTTTATATTAGTTTGGTGCCTGAGATTTTTCTTACAAAGGTTTAAGCATCCAAATACCACAGCTAAAGACAGAATACTGGCTAATAAATACTAGCTAACAAAGTTTAATGTTACTCCAGATAAAAAATAAAAGTGAGCATATGAGGTCTGTCCAGAAAAAGTCCAACCATTGTTAATATAACAAGAATGGTTTGCGCGACGTTAATGTAACCTGGCAGCCAAGGAGAGTGGACTGGAATGCACATGTGTGAACAGATGGCGACTTCACTGTACTAGTCAGTGAGGGCAGTAGACACCACTGAGTGAGCACGTGTACTGTGTGGCTGTCGCATTCAAATTGACTGAGCAAGTAGAGCAATGAATCTGCATCAAATTTTGCATTAAGCTTGACATCCCTCTGTGAAAACTGTTCATATGATTCAGAAGGCTGCAGCTCTGGGCAACTGGTGATTGGCAGCTTCATCACGACAATGCGCCCACTCATGCATCACGCCTTATGCAGGTTTTTGCCAAATATCAAATCACCCAGGTGACTCAGACCCCCTTCAACCCAGATTTGGCACTCTACGACTTCTGGCTTTTCCCAAAACTAAAATCACCTTTGAAAGAGAAGACATTTCAGACCATCAATGAGATTCAGGAAAATACAATGTGGCAGCTGATGGCGATTGGGAGAACTGTGTGATGTCCAAAGTGCCTATTTTGAAGGGGACTGCGGCACCATTGTCTTATGTGTACGTTTCTTGTATCTTATGTCTTCTTCAATAAATGTCTTTATTTTTCATAGTTCATGGCTGGATACTTTATGGACAGGCCCGTACATGCAATGATCAAGGAAATAGTGACATACTGCAACATTTAAATTTTTCTTTTTCTAATTAAAAAAACTCTAAAATTCTTTAATAGGAGTAAAATGGTAATTTATAATGAAAAAGTAGACTTTATATACTCATAGGGATGGAAGGAACCAGAAGAATATTCTATCCCTTCCTTGTTTCCAGATAGTACTACTATAAGTTTTATACTGAGAAAAGAAATTTTTGCTAATTGTTAAGACTTCTGAAAAAGCAGTATCCTAAGGCCCGCCCCCTGTGGTAAGCAGCCTCCAAGGTAGATGGCCAACGATCCCAGCCTCCTGGTATTCACATCCCTGTGTAGACCTTCCCCCTAATGAGTAGGGCCAACTTATATAAGCAATAGGACATATCAGAAATGACAGTGAGATTTCCAAGGCTAGGTCATAAAAGGCATTACCTCTTCCATCTGAATTTCTTTTGAATCATTTGTTCTGGGGAAAGCTCGCTGACACATGCCAAGGTAAATCAAGAAGGCCTATAGAGAGACTGGAGCAATGAATCTGCCGACAGCCATATTAGTAAGGCAACTTGGAAGAAGACCCTCCAGCCCCACTCAAGCCTCTGGTGACTGCAGCTCTTGTGAATATCCTGACCACAACTCGGAGACGCTAAGCCAGCAATACCCACCTAGGCTGCTCCCAAATTCCCAAACTGATATAATACATGCTTGGTGTTTCTGTTGCTATGTGTTCAAGTCTGCCACTTAGTCACATTGCACAGACTAAAACTTACCGCTCAGGTCTGTTGTATTAAATGAGATGGTGTCTAAAAAGTGCCAAATAAAAACAAACTAAGCAAACAACTAGAACAGGAACAGAACCACAGAAATGTAGATCACATGGAGGGTTATCAGTGGGGATGGGAAGAGGGCAGAATAGGGGAAAAGGCACAGGGAATAAGAAGCATAAATGGTAGGTACAAAACAGACAGGGGGAGGTTAAGAATAGTACGGGAAATGGAGAAGCCAAAGAACTTATATGTATGACCCATGGACATGAACTAAGGGGGCAGAGGGATGCTGGTGGGAGGAGGGGTGCAGTGGGGAGAGGAATAAAGGGGAGAAAAAAATGGGAAACTATCATAGCATAATCAATAAAATATATTTTAAAAAATAAAAATTAAAAAATTAAAAGTGCCAAACATTGCCTCATCCATAGTAAGTGTTAAATAACTGTAATGTTATGTATCATTATATATTTTTTAACCTTCTTTTACTGATCATCATGTAACTATAAATCAGTGAGACTTATTTCTAGAAGCCACAAAAGGCTTCACAGTACTCTCTGAGCAACCAGAAAACAATGTTTCTTCAGTGTTAGATCTATTTACCCTTCCTTTAAAAATAAAAAGTAAAAATCCTTTCCTTTCTCCTGGATGCAGCTCTATTCACTTCTGAGAGCAAATCTCCTGTTTACTTTTTCTTTGATTTTTTTCAGAAGTATAGTGAACACGAAAACCCAATTAATAGTCCTTAAAAAAGGTTTACCAGCTTGATTTCATTCCATCAGTAATAAAATTAATGAAATCAGAAAATGTAGTTACTGGACTGGCAAGATATGAGCTGCCCTCCTTTGTCCTGATAAAGGGCTACTTGAAAGAACATAAAAGCCTAGGTTAAGGCACATCCATCACTAACCCTGGAGATTAGAGACGTGGGATAGCAGTGAGGGCCTGATGGTGGTAGCACCCATGTTTACCTTGTGAGATGACCTTAACCAGATCATTTAAAGGCCTTAGTCTTGCCCTGGCTGGTGTAGCTCAGTGGATTGAGCACCGGCTGGGAACCAAAGGGTCCCAGTTCGATTCCCAGTCAGGGCACATGCCTGGGTTGCGGGCCAGGTTCCCAGTGAGGGCCATGTGAGAGGCAACCATACATTGCTGTTTCTCTCCCTCTCTGTCTCCCTCCCTTCTCTTCTGTCTAAAAATAAATAAATAAATAAAGGCCTTAGTCTTAGTCCCAGTTGGACGTCAGGATCTGCCATCACGCTTACATCCGGAGTACACTCTCCTGGTTTTCCTGCTACTACTTTGCTACTTCTCAGTATCTTCTGTTGGCTTCTCCTCCTACACCAGGGCTCAGCCTCAGCCCTTCTCATGGGATCGTCCCCGAGTTCTCCCAGACTGTGCCAGACTACTGACCTTTCCCAGATTTTAATGTCTCCATGTTTACTGCATCACCTGACCCCTTATGTGAGCCCTAGACCCAGATCTCCCTGTGTCCACCCAGCATCTCCACATAGGAGTCTCTCAAGGATCTCAAACTTGTAACATGTCTAAAGCTAAACTGTTGACCTTCTTTCCCAAAGCACCCCCCTCCAGTATTATCTGTCTCAGAAAATGATCATATTTAGAGCAATTAGGAACATCACTCCCCTTCTTGAAAACTTCTTTTGCTTCCCCATTGTTCATTAAGACAAAGCCAAAAGTCCAGACTGCCCCACACCGGTTCTTGTGAGAATTAGAAAAGCTACCCCTTCACTGCCATCTGTTACTTAATTTTAACGGATACAACTATGGCTCTGAGTGTGAACAGGGCCCCTACAGTGCAGCAGCCCCTACAGACCCTCTCTTGAACCCCTAAAACTTCAAAGCTCTTGCCTTCATGTGACTGCTCCTTCTGCCCTTCACCCCCTCCTCTCTAGCTTACCTCATTTTTCAGTTCTTCAAAAAACTTTCCCTGACCACCACCACCTCCAATCCAAAGCAGGCCCTCCTGGCATTTCTCATCATGCTGACTCCTTCCTGTTTGCAGTACTGACTATAATGGGAATTAGTTAATCATCCGTGCCACGCTCCACTAATTCATAAGCTTTATGGGGGCAGAGACTTCACCTAATATTTCTACCACTACAGCCCCAATGTCTAGAGCAGTAATTGGTAATCACAAATGCTAAATATATATTTCTTGACTGAAAAATAAATAAAACAAATGAGCCCTGGCCAGATGGCTCAGTAGGTTGGAGCACTGTCCTGTACACCAAAAGGTTGCAGGTTTGATCCCCTGTCAGGGCACATATCGGAGGCAACCCATTGATGTTTCTCTTTCACATCAATATTTCTTTCTCTCTCTTTCTCCCTTCCACTCTCTCTAAAATCAATAAAAACCTATCCTCAGGTGAGGATTTAAAAAATGAAAAAATGAATGAACATGGGGGAGCATTTCCCATGAGCTCCATGCTTACTAGTTACAAGTATATAGGACCCTGCATGGATCCCACATTTGTGGAGAACCCGGAAGAAACATTCTGGCTACACATCACAAGCTCTGCATTTCCTTGAAAACAGCTTATTTCTGAGGTTTTTTTAAACTAAGACACATTCACTGTTATAAATTCAAATGCTTCAGAAAAGCATGGAAAGAAAAACCCCCTGTAGCCACACCGCCTTAAGATAAACATGGTTAACATTCTGATCACCATCTTTCAATATATCTCGTTCTGCATATTAACATAGCTTTATATAAATGGTATGTCATTTGCACATGCTGTTCTTGGTGGACACTATCTTCTTAAGTACTGATGTGAACACACCTTTCTCCATTTTCATTATTTAATCATATATAAACATATACACTGTATTTACTGACATATATATGATGTCATTATTTCTTTTGTGAACATAAATTTTTATTTTATACATATGCAATATATAGTGGGAAAATCCCCTGCTCCATGATGTGAATATATCAGTTTATTCAGTCTTTGTTCTCCAAATGGGCATTTGCTTTTTTTATAAGGTTTTGCTGTTACAAACAATATTGTGATAAATACTGTTGTATGTATATGCTTATTTTCTGGTGTTTCTACTTATGATATTGATTTCTCATTTAAATCAGCAATGTGTACGCAGGCAGACCTCATTTTATTATGCTTCATTTTACTGTGCTTCACAGATGTTGTGGGGTTGTTTTTCTTTTTTTTTACATGCCCCCCACAAACAAAAATATTACAACTTGCTTTATTGCAAAACTCACCTTATCGCACGGGTCCAGATCCAAACCCGCAGTATCTCTGAGGTATATGCCTACAGAGCCTTTTCCTCCAAAATGCCTGCCTGCAGCAGGTGCTCTCACTGCTCACTGACCTTTGCCAATCAATAGGTGAGAGGTTCATGAAGACCCAGACGGGGCAGCCTCTGTGCCCAGCGCCCGGTACTTCATGCAAAAGGCATCATTGTCAGAATGGATTACTGTGACATTTCCGGACAGTAATCCAGCCGGGCTGGGGTTGAATGCTGCTCGAGTCCACCATAAGCTCAGTAATTACTTGAGTCAAGCAGACCCTCCCACATCAGCGCTGTCTTCCAAGTCACATTCACTGCCTCCATGGGAAAAAAACACCACCAAGAGAATATTGTCATGTGTTCCACTGGGATAGCTGCTTAATAGCAGGCTGGATGCGGAGAGTGGCGGGAAAAGGAAAAAGAAGGAACCCTTATGCCTCGGAGTAAAGCTGCCATGCACAACAAAGGAGTCCCCAGGACTTCAGTACAACTCTGGCCTCAGAGACACCCGCTCTAAGCAAGCCAGAGTAGGGCAGGGTGCTGACTAGAAGCAGGGCTAGAAAGTCATATACATTAATTAATCAATTATTTCAGAAAATCTGCATGTCTATTTTATTTCCACTAGAAAAATATTAGCTATATAAAATTTTGGGGCACTTTCTTCTCCCTCACCTCTACCATTCAAACTTAACATGTTAGTTTTATTCAAGTAAAAGCAGAACCATATTATCTGACATGATAACTAATATTTCACATTTTAAATTAATAAAATTTCATTGAATTAGGTGTACTTTGTATTATTTTTCAGGATTAGTAACTCATCTATCCTACATGTTACTTCCCTTTACTTTTATTTTTTTTAGTGACTGTAAAGCATTGCATGTCTCTTTCCTCACATCTAGTGAGTGTGCACAAGTGACACTTAAAACCTCAGTAACTGGATTCATAATGTACTCTGCAATTCATGTTCAATTCCCCTTATTATATGGTATTTTCCATAATACTCTCGCTATTTTAGTCAGTCTTACACTTCCCATCATCAATTGTAAAATTTAAGATCTTAATTTAAAACATTATGAAAATTCCGGACTGGACAACACCAGGCCACTGGGACAGATGCCGTCGTGAGAGGGCCTGGGCAGCTGCTGCTCCTAGCTCAGCACGGCCTCCTTTGGGCAAAGCAGCAACCTGGTAAGCAGCTCTCACAGGAAAACTACTCTTAAAATACTGTTTGTAGACTTCACTGACAGCTCCGAAGTCATTTATGTCAGCCAGAAAAACAGTTGGTTTTACCACACTGGTGCAGTCACAGCCTGCAGCTTCTAGCATTTCACCCACGTTTCTAAGAGCTTATTTAGCTTCTTCTGCCCCCTCTCCTCTAGCACTAGCTGTCCACTGGGAGGGGCCATGCCCACCTGTCCTCATCGCAGGGACCAATGACTGCTAGGGCTTTTGTGGTACTAATCATCTTTCTAATCAAGGGCGACATGGCTAACTAACCCTCTTCTCTCAAGGCCCCTCTGAACAAAGAGTCCCATATGCTGTCTCTGCTCACATGTCACGTGGAAAGTCACTTTAGGAAAATTCCTTCACTGTTCAGCAAAGGACATTGTAGGGGGAGGGTACATCTCTAAAAAATGGCCGAGAGGTTTCCATAGCTAAAGTAGACAGGACTGAAAGGTGCTTAAAAGCCAGGAAAACCTCAGGAAAGGGGGACCACATAGAAAGATGGACCTAGTTTTAGAAAAAGTGTGTAAGAAAGGCTAGGAAGCTGAGGAGTCCTTACCATTCCATTCCACTGCACTCGACCCCACCCCACCCCACCCCACCCCACCCACTCCACTCCACTTCATGTGCTCCTCCCTCTAAACCCAAAATGCTAGCCACTGGACGTCCTCCCCTCCTCCAAGGAGCTCCTGCAGGTCCTGCAGAGTGCACCACAGAGCAAGGCAACACGCCCACAGGTGACGACTGCAGAGCTAGGGCGAAGCCAGAACACCCACAGCATCTATACACACACATTATCTATTTGTTCCTCCTTCTTCCTGTAACCTTTCCAGTGGCATTCATATGAAATCCATCTTTTTGATAGTTTTAAATTCATACAGCGTACATCAGCTTCTATGACTAAACCCCATTGTGTTCACTGAATCTGCTTCTTCATCTCTTGCCTGGAGAAAACTGCAGCCATGGAGGCCTGAAAGCAGCTGCAAAGGGACCATCAGGGTCAGCCTCGAACACTGACCACTGACATGGGATGCCCTAACAGAATGGCATAAATGCAAATGCATAAAAGGAGATAACATTTTCCACCAGTCTGTGTCAAAAATAAAATAAAATGTATAAGATCCAATATTAAAGTGTATGAAGATATAAACATTTTTATGTGGTTTTTGTGGGCAAGTAAATTGCTATATATCTAGAAGGTAACCTGGCAGTATCTATTAAGTGCATGTACCTTGAGCAATTCTACTTTTTTGAAACTATCCTACAAATGAAAGAATCGACAGAAAAGAAAGACTATGTTTGCTGGAGGACTGCTGACTGTGACCCCCAAATTGAAAACAACCTAAATGTACAGCATTAAGATAAATTGTGGAGTGTTCCTACAGGAACACGGAGAAATATGAGAAAAGGTACATCCCAGGCTGTCAACATTGCTTACCTCAAGTAAAATGGAATCAGGGGATGGCACAATAAATGTGAACCTTAATTTGTATTTAAACTAAGGACGTTAAAGGGAAAACACGTTTGTACACACACAGACCTCTATTTCTAGCCAGGCTGGCATGAAAATGTCATCTCTAGGGGTTACTTTTTCTATTTCCAGAAGTCCATCGTTAGACACAAATACTCCTAAAGTTGTTTATTGGCTCTTAACACCTGGGGGTGGAAGTAAGATAATGTTTTGATTGTTTTCTAACAGTGAAAACAGGCTGAGAGGAACCTCCTTCACTAAGACAGGCAGGAGTCTGTGTGGGAAGGGTGGGAAGAAAGGCCTGACTGACATGCATCTTGCTGACACCGACACCTTGTCTGGGAAGGAGAACCTGAAGAGAGGAAAAGACACTGAATGGAGAGGCAGGTAGGACACAGGCATTTCCTGCTTTCCCTGAGGCCAATGCTACCTAAGGTGCTGCTCTCAGGTTTCCTTCCTTGTCGGGGTGGGGGTAGGGGGCACAAGCCGAGTTGGTCCTCTGCCAATTGGATGGACAGCCCACATGGACCAAGAGGGGGTCACAGACTTCACATCAGCTGAGAGAGAAGCAGTGTTTGAAGGTGCCAGAAATGGTTTCTTGCAAGTAACTGGGTGAGCAGGACAAGTAATCAGAAAAGTGTGATTTTCTTCTGCTCCAATAAAGTGAAAATTCTGCCCTTGTTATAAAGAACCAGGAGAGAGTTCTGGCCAAGATGGAGGCATAGGTAGAAACGCTTCGCTTCCTTGCACAACCAAAAGAAGGATAACAACCAGTTTAAAAACAATAAACCACCAGAACTGCCAGAATTGCAAACTGCATGGAACTCCAACCACCAAGGAGTTAAAGAAACCTTCATCCAGACCAGTAGGAGAGGTGGGGACAGGCAGCCAGTGAGCAGAGGACCTGAAGCAAGGTGGCAGACCACGCTGGGGAGGAGAGGCTGGCCAACCGGGAAACTAAAGACTCAAAACCTCTAGCTGCAAAATACTGTGGGTGTTGCAAAGGCAGGAGAAACTCCCAGTCTCATGGGAGAGTTCATTGGAAAGAGGGGCTAGAACGAAACGAGCAAGTGGCATTATTCCCTCTCTGACCTCCCCCCACAGACAGTGCCACAACAAAAAAAAAGAAGGTTGCCCCACCCTGGAGAATACCTGAGGCTCTATCCCCTTACAGCTTAACAGGTGTGCCAACATGAAGAAATACGGCCCAAATGAAAGAACAGATCAAAACTCCAGAAAAAGAGCTAAGTGACAAGGAGATAGCCAACCTGTCAGATGCAGAGTTCAAAACACTGGTAATCAGGATGCTCGCAGAATTGATTGAGCTCAGTCTCAAAATGAAGAAAGAAATGAAGGCTACACAAAGTGAAATAGAGCAAAATATACATGGAACAAACAGTGAAGGGAAGGAAACGAGGACTCAAATCAATGACTTGGAACAAAAGGAAGAAATAAACATCAATCTGGAACAGAATGAAAAAACAAGAATTAAAAAAAGTGAAGAGGGTATTACAAACCTCTGAGACAACTTTAACTGCTCCAACATCCAAATCATAGGGCTGATGGAAGGATAAGAGAAACAGCAAGAAACTGAAAACTTACTTGAACAAATAATGAAGGAAAGCTTCCCCAATCCGGCAAAGGAAACAGACTTCCAGGAAGTACAGGAAGATCAGAGAGTCCCAAAGAAATTGGACTCAAGGAGGAACACACCAAGGCACATCATAATTAAGTTACCCAAGATTAAAGATAAGGAATCTTAAAAGCAACAAGAGGAAAAGAGAGAATTACCTACAAAGGAGCTCCCATAAGGCTATCAGCTGATTTCTCAAAAGAGACCTTACAGGCAAGAAGGGACTGGAAAGAAGTATTTGAAGTCATGAAAGGCAAGAACCTACATCCAAGATTACTCTATTTAGCAAAGCTATCATAAGCAAACAGGAACAGATTCACAGAAATAGAGATCACATGGAGGGTTACCAGTGGGGAGGAGGGGAGAATCGGGGGAAAAGTACAGGGAATAGGGGGCATAAATGGTAGGCATAAAATAGACAGGGGGAGGTTAAGAATAGCATAGGAAATAGAGAAGCCAATAAACTTATATGTACAACCCATGAACATGAACTAAGGC
Source organism: Micronycteris hirsuta (assembly GCA_004026765.1). Taxonomy (NCBI): domain Eukaryota; kingdom Metazoa; phylum Chordata; class Mammalia; order Chiroptera; family Phyllostomidae; genus Micronycteris; species Micronycteris hirsuta. The sequence continues at coordinate 3,647 of PVJI01013201.1, read as the reverse complement.
GGGGGGCAGTGAATGCTGGAGGGTGGGTGGGTACAGGGCAGAGGGGGGATAAAGAGGAGAAAAACATTAGGACAACTGTAATAGCATAATCAATCAAATATATTTTGAAAAAAAAAGAACCAGGAGAATCAATGAGGAGTTTGAGATACTGGCATTTCCACAGGCAAACACCTGCAGCTTCCACTGTGGCGCGTACCTGAAGGCAGAGGCTTTTCGGCCTGAGTAAGTATACAGCGAAACTGCCTTCCCCCTACGTCATACGTGGAGGCTGGAGTAACTGGAATGTAAGCAGATACAGTGTGCTAATGTTCAAAAGAATGATACTCACTCAACAACATTTAGTGAACACTTACTAACTGCCAAAGTCTTTATATACATCATGTAGATTTACAAGGACCCCAAGAGATGGGCATTATATAATTCCAGTTCACAGATGAGGAAACTGAGGCACTAAGAGATTAGATTATAGAAATAAGAAGTGATAGAACCGGAATTCAGCCCCAGCCAGTCGAACTCCAGAGCCTAGGATGTAAAGCACTGCCCCACACTGCCTCTGCAGAACACCTGACAACGCAACCCTTGATGCTGAGAACAAGTACCTAAGGTGTGTCACTGGAAACCACTTCGACTGCAGTGACATGGATCCAGGAAAAACTTGGTGTGAGTAAGGAAGCTTGAGATCAGAAAGAATGCCAGAGTTCCAGGTGAGGTGTGTGTGCAGGAAATAAGGAATTTATAAGCATAACTAATGCTCTGGGGTAGAATCTAGGCATACTCTGGAAAGTGAGGTTGCAGGGGTTTTATCGGGTAAAGTGACTCATCCCAGGATGGAAGGAAAGAGTGAGCTTGGGAAACACCCAGGAAGGACTTGGCTTGACAGACTGGTCAAAAATCAAAATGAATAGTGCCAGGTGGGTACTGGAAATATTGGGGAGAACACTTTGTAAATTGTCTAACCACTATGTCTGTTAACTGTCTAACCACTATGCTGTAGACCTGAAACTACAAAATAATATTGAATGTAAACTGCAATTGAAAAAATAAAATTAAAACGAGAATAGCTACTTAAACCAGATCTATATAATAGGATTCATTTTTACTACTTTCTCTGTTATAAAACATATTCACATATTGCTTTGACTTCATTAGCACTGACCTCACCTTACCAGAAATCTTGGCAACCTGGCTTTACAGTTCCAACACGGAGATTTTAAATATCTTCCTCAAGGACAAAGCCGGCCCATTCCTCAGCCAGTCCCCGTCTCCTCTCTGAGCAGGGAACCACTGTGCCGCTGACCGCACCCAGCAGTTTCACTCCAAGGTATATAAGCAAGAGAAATGAAGGCACTGGTCCACACAGAAACTTGTATACAAATGCTCACTGCACCACTATTCACAACAGTCAAAAAGTGGAAACAACCCAAATGTTCATCAATTGATGAACAGGCAAAGAAAATGTGGTATGTCCATACAAGGCAATATTCTTTAGCCATAAAAAGGAATGAAGTTATAAGCTGCAATGTGCATAAACCTCAAAAACACTTGTTAAGTGAAGAAGCCAGTCACAAAAGATCACATATTGTATGATTCTATCTGTGTAAGTCCAGAATAGCTAAACTCTTAGAAATGGAAAGCAGATTAGTGGTTGCCTGGGGTCGGTGTGGGTGGGGGACTCAGGGGAAATAGGGATGCCCATGAGTACAGGATTTCTTTTAGGCGTGATGAAAATGTTCTAAAATTGATGGTGGTAATGGTTGGACAACTCTCTGACTGTGCTAAAAACCACTGAATTGTACACTCTAAAGGGTGAATTGTATTGTGAGTGAATTATATCTCAATAAAGCTGTTATTTTTTTTAAGAAAGAGTTAGTCAGTGTGTGCCTGAAAGTATATGAGGCACAGAAATGAGAGAAGTCATAAAACATATTTATGTTTCCCTTAAAGGTTGCTTTTAGTGACTGTTTTGCAAGGAATGTAGGCTCCTTACTACGAGTATAAAGACAGCTGGCACGGAAGTGTGTCTGGCATCTCAGACACATGCCCCAATTTCATGCACCAGAGGAATCTGGCACTGCTCCCTCAGTGGGATGAGCCTCTTGCTCCTCAGGAAGTGATAAAACAGGGCAGCAATTAAACATGTTGTGTTTCGCTTTCAAGACATTCTGTCTCTCTCTCTCTCTCTCTCTCACACACACACACACAGCCCATTTTCTACTAATTCTCCCCAGACATTATAGTTCAAGTACATTCTTTCTGTTCTTACACTCCTCCTTTCACAGTTCAGCAAACAGTCTATTCATTTCGCTAAGAGCAAGCTTGTTATAATCCACTAACGACAAATCACAGGCATAATTAGAACTCCAAGCCAAGCACAGCCAATTCTCTTACTAAAAAGAGTCTAGTTATGAATATTTTTCATAAAATTATGACTTTAATTAAAGTTCTAAATCTGCTGATTGACAAAAGCTATAAAGGTGAAACAAAAACCTTATAATCCACAAAGATCTGTTATAAGAAAGAAGTCAACCGACTGGTCTCCATTTTTAGAGATCTGAACAAGAAGAAATTGCAGTAGATTGTGCCGAAGATACTTTTTGAAAAATCTTTTTTAAATTTTGTCCTTAAGGATGATTAAGCCCTATAATGAGCTTCCAGGAAAACTTATGAAATCACCCTTCCTAACGGGTAATATCATTGTATCATTTATGATTAGATTTGGCTAAAACATGAAATAATAGCTTCAGCAAGACAAAGATAATTTTTCTGTCTTATATAAAAATCCAGAGACAGTCCAGGGCTGGTCCCAGAGGCTCTGCCCCACAAAATTCTCGACATCTTTCCAGGTCACTGTTCCACCAATGCAAGTACAGGGCGAACATCCTCACAGACCAAGGTGGCAACCAAAGCCCCAAGGACCACGGAACGCGTCTGTATTCCAGGCAGCAAGGCAGAAGAGAAGAAGCTGGAAAAAGGACCGCATGTGTTGACTGTCTTTAAGGAAAATTCCAGGGGCTATCATGTGATGTCTTGCATTGGTCACATGACCAGCCCGTGGAGCCTGTCTTTACTCTGGGCAGCCCAGTCTGTGCCCATCTAAAAATCAGGGTCCCTACTGTTACGGAAACAGCAAGAAAGGCTACTGGAAAACACCCCAGGGTCTCTGCCACCCTTCAATACTCATCCTTTACTTTAAACAGACCCTTCAGAAGGCATTTTTCTAAAATGTATAATTAGACTGCGAGAGATAAAGGAGTTTTCACACTTTGTACACCAGAGACACTGAAGTACCTCCCTATTATCCATACTTTGGGGTAAATGTTTACCTTTGTTCTTCCACTTCAAGTTTGACAAAGGCTGCGATTATCCTAGCCAAACAAGAGCCACAATATCATCAGTTAAGTACAGAATAAGCAGTTAATAAATAAAAGTATAAAATAACTAAATAAGCAAAAACATGAGTAAACAAAAAACCCTTACTGTCAACACGTCCCTGCACTTAAGGCACACCAGGGGCAGTCCACAGGTGACGGGAAACAGCAGTGCTGGGACAGTGAACAACCACTTCGGTGAGCGACGGTGCTGACCCTGGCAGACCCCAGACGAGCACCCTGGGCAGAACCAGCTCCCGCGGAGCACTTGTTTCCACC
>PVJI01013200.1:0-48635 GCA_004026765.1 Micronycteris hirsuta | reverse complement strand
TGCTGGATAGATTATTCTTGGTTGTAGTCCCTTGCTCTTCATGATTTGAAATATCTCTCTCCAGCCCCTTCTTGCTTGGAAGGTCTCCTTTGAGAAATCCGCTGACAGTCTTATGGGGATTCCTTTGTAGGTAACTGTCTCCTTTTCTCTTGCTGCTTGCAAGATTTTTTCTTTATTCTTAATCTTGGGTAATGTAATTATGATGTGCCTTGGTGTGTTCCTCTTTGGGTCCCACTTCTTTGGGGTTCTCTGAGCTTCTTGGACTTCCAGGAAGCCTATTTCCTTCGCCAGATCTGGGAAGTTCTCCTTCAGTATCTGTTCAAAAACACATTCAATTTCTTGGTCTTCCTCTTGTCCTTCTGACAGCCCTATGATCCGGATGTTGGGTCATTTACAAATGTCTTTGAGATTCCTGAGACCCTCCTCATTTTTTTTGAATTCTTATTTCTTCCTTCTGGTCCACCCCATTGGTTTGAGATCCAACTTTTTTTTTCCCTGTTGGTTCCCTGTAAATCTTCCTCCATTATCCTTATCGTATTCTTCATTTGTTCAATTATTTGCGTTCACCTTTCTTCCAGTTTTGTTAGCATTTTGATTATAAGCATTTTAAACTGAGCATCTGATAGGTTGACTATGTCATCATCCGTTAGTTGTAATTTGTTCTGATCTTTCATTTTGGCCATTTTCATTCTTTTTATCTCGGTGCACTTGTCGGCTCGCCAGTGCTGGCAACCTGGGTCACTTTTTGGGTGACGTTGCCTCTGGGGGCGGGGCCTGGGAGGAATCAATGGCTTCCGACTTGCGGGATTCACCCATTGTTCTGAGTCGCGCCCTGTTCAGGCACTGGCGGTGTGAGTCCCTCCGTGAGAGCTGCCTTTCACTCCACTCCTCTGCTTGGTTCTGCCCCACTTACCAGCCTGAATGTTCATCCTCTCCAACCTCCTGGGTGTCGGACTTCCCTTCAGTTCCTTTCTGTCCGTTCTGGTTGTTTAATTTTTTGCTACTGCATTTGTTGTTTAGACACTCTGGATGTGCGGGTGGCGAGTGCGTCCACCTATGCCGCCATCTTGGCGGAAGTCCAGCCTTGGGAGAATTTAGAGCACCTCAGGTTGGAGCCCTTCTTTCTCACAAAACCCAGCACTTCCCATACCCCCACCAGGCCATAAGCATCCTCCGAAGTTTCCCAAAGCCTTATCTGTGCAGGATCTAGAATATGTTGCCATCAGCCTCTATATAATAGTCCAGAAAAGCATGTGCCTTGTTACTCTAGATCATGGTGAAACTCGGGAAAGGTATAATTCTTAATAGTTCAGGTAAAAGCCAGGTATAGGATAGGCTCTTATGAGGAACTCCTTTGCAGCTCTGGAGTCAGTTAGAGAAGGCATGATCCACTATTCTCTTTCAAAGCACATGGTAAAAAATCCCTGACTACGGACAACATGTCTTTTCCCTCACTACCACTTCCTACATGGCCAGGAGCCCTTCTCCCTCCCAAGCCACATGGCTAAGAGAAAAATGGCTCCCATGCCTCATTTAAACCCTGGCACTTCCTCCATAACCCCACTTCCAACTCCTCCCACAATCAACTACATCTGCCCTCTCTCTGGTCTCTTTGGCCTTTCTCTGGCTGCCATTGTTAGTCTGGGAAGGTGTGGCCCCATGACATAGGGGAATCTCCTTCCTGATCTTGTGCAGGTGCAGCAACTGGGGAACCACCTCCTGGCTACATCACGGTTCAAGTCATGCCCATCTCCCTGGCCCCAGCACAACAGGCAAGCTATAATCATTTCTAGAATACTAGCCAGCTGTTATGTGCAAAGTAACTCTTAATCACTGTGCTGCCACTCTTCCAAGCCCCCAAGCTAGGCTTCTGGAGGTGGTGGGGCTTCTCACCTACACCCCGTTCTGAACCTTGTTCCACACCCGTTACAAGGTGATCAACTAGTACCTACTAGGCAGCAGTCACAAAAAACAAGGTACATACCAGGAATAAAAACTGTGGCATCAGTGACATATAAGGGCTCCCCTCTGAGAGATGGTGGTGCTCTGGAGTCTGACAGAGGGACAGCATCAAGATAATGCCCACCCTCTGAGGTGTCAGGAAAGGTTAAAAGTCAGCCTTCAGTTTTGTGTTTAATTAGAAGCCTGCCAGTCAGGCTGCGACTATGATGATAAGCACATTAGTCCACATTCACAGAAAGACTGAGCTCCTGTGTCTGTTACCTTTCACTGTGCCCTGGTATGATAGCTGTTTAACAATTACGTTTCTATTAATTATTGTCCTGTAGGACCCATGAGTGTAAGCCCCACTGGCCAATACAGCCAAAGTAGAAGTGTCCTCTGGCAAGAGCTACAAAAGTCAGGGGACCAGAGAAGGGTATAAGTTCCTTTCTCTAAGATACTGGTGAGCTGGAATAAGGCGGATGGACAGCACAATTGCATTCAGTGGCCTGCATCCCTAAGAGCCCCTCCTTAGGCCCCTCAGGCCAAAGTTCTTGCTCAAGCAAATACAGCTCTTTCTCAGAAAGATTGGGAGTGTATTTCAGTCTGCTATCTGGACAGTGCCCTGGGAGTGGTAGTCTGCCAAGAACTCTCTCTCTGTTACAGTTTCATGTGCTCCAGGAACATAAGCCTCCCTGGCTGCCAGAGCCAGGAAATAAAAGAACATGCTCAGTGTGACAGCCTCAAAAATTGGGTCACCGGATATAAAAAATAAGGGCAACAGACATACGCCAAAGCTCTCTTTCAGAAGATAAAGAAAAAAGGTTTAAAAGAAGAAATGAAGAAAGAAAGAAAGAAAGAAAGAAAGAAAGAAAGAAAGAAAGAAAGAAAGAAAGAAAGAAAGGAAGGAAGGAAGAAAAGGAAAAAAATGATGGTGCCGCTGGCTTTAGCAGGACAGAAGGAGGGTAGTAGATTCATGTTCACTAGCCTCTGTTCCTGGAGACCATCCCTGCAGGCTCCTGTCCTCAGACCAATGCTTTAAAATTAGCCAATGAGTCTTTTTCACAGAAAGTGTAGGTGTTCTTCAAACAGTTGCTTCTGTGCCAGGCTCTGCAACAGACAAGTCAGCACATGAGCTCTTTAACACCTGTTTCATAGATTGCCACAGCCCACCAGGTGTTTTGGGCATAAGCCCTGTTGCTCTTCAAAGCCATACTTTTGGGGGCTTGTCTCTCAACTGCCAGTCTTAAATGATGGGGTGCTTAATATGGTATACAAACCCTTTGAGTCTCAAATTGAAGCTCCAGGTTTTCAGCTCCCTTCCAATTGTGAATTGCCTTGCCTAGGGGTGGGGTTTATGATGACATAGTATCTAACCCTTTACCCCAAGGCTTTGATATGGTTTCTCATTTTCTGCTGTGCAGGGTTGCTCCACCAGGGTTTAGGGTTTTTTCCCCCAAAGGATATTGTTTCATATAAAGCTATAGATTCAATGTGTCCATGGAAGAAGGTGAGGTCAGGATATTCCTACACCACCATCTTGAACAAAAACCATACTTCTAAATTTTACAGCTTCATTGATTACTGCTTGCCTGTATATTTATAGCCAAATGATAGTATTTCGTACTATTCAAGTCCCCACTGTTTTTTTTTCTACTATTGCCTCTAGAGGGTTTTCAATAATAATGCATACTCTTTTTCTACATTTAGCAACAACTTGAAAACTTTTTCATTACCTAAGACCCACTTCAAATGCAATTTCTCAGCTCATGAAAATGTACCCCCCAACTCCAGAAGATCAGAAAATCTGCTAGTCTATGTTAACAGCCCCTGAAATTTTGTTTCTCTTCTTTTTCCTTATTAGCCAATTTGAAATTCAGCTTCTATAAACCAGGTGTTCTCTCCCTACTCTATCAATTCTGTATATTAAAATTCCACACATATAATTTTCCAAAACAAAGTAATGTATTAAAAATGAAAACAATTTTCTGTTTCAAAAACAAAATTGTGGTTAATCATTAAAATATCAGAAAACCGAAGTACCTTAATTATTCATTGTTAGTAAATTTGAAACTTTGGAAGATGAATTAATTCTTTAAAAGCCTTAATGTATAATAGTGTACTTTTACATGTAATTAAATGTTACATTTGTAATGTACTTAATGTTGGCTCCATAGCTCAGGGGTTAGAGCACTGGTCTTGTAATGTACTTAAAGGCACAGTATTAGGTATAAAGAATTAATATAATAACCAAACTACTTACTACTTAAAAGAGGAATGTGGTTTAAGCAGTAATCTTACTTTTATGGTGGGTTATAATTCTGGAAAATATGAAAAAGAATGATAGGAGAAACTGATTTTGTTATAAAAGCAATTTTATAATAAGACAGTTAAATTTTTACATAAAAGCACAATGATTAAAATTTTTATAGAAATAACCACATACTCCTAAGTATAATTTATTTCATCTACAGTAAATGTTGTATTTAAACTCTGTGCTATAATTTAAAGCTCTCTAAAGGTAAACAGCATAACCAATCACATATAAACTGCATTTAAGTTAATATAGATTGTTGTACAAAGTTTTTATAGTCCTCAAAGTCCTTCTCTCTCTGTTGTTTTTTTTAAACCAAAATCATTGGGTAGTTAAAGAGTCTTTCATCAAGAATATGAGATTCTGAATGGATTCTAAGTGGATTTGGGATAGTGTTTTGCAGGGATTTGGGAGCAATATCAGGCTGTTTGGTGATATTTTGAAAAGTTGATTCAAGAACATATGTGTTACTGTTCTCTTTGTCTTACATCTTGTCCTTGTGATAAGCACAGGGGCAACTTCAAATTGTTGTTCATTATAATACCTTCAATGAATCTTACGGATTTCTTGAACTGTTATCTCATAATTTGAAGTACTGTCACCTATTCCACTGGCATTATAAGTTGGGGCAAAAGTGGGTTTAACATAGTGAGTACACAAAACACAGAGTTTGTTCTTGTATTATTATTTATTAATCATTGTATTATTTTTATCTATGAACAACAATACATTTACTTTTTCCCCACCCTGTATAAGGCAGCCTAGCCTTTAAAATTCAAGAAACAACTATTTCTTGCTTTGATGTTATCATTTTCTCACTACAATAGGGACACACATGTCAGAAAAAGCCCAAAGATTTCACTTTAATGGTGGCCAAATGAAAGTCAAATAATTTAATTTCACTTCTAATCCACAAATCCTGTGCTTGAAGTACTACCTCTTGTCAATAACTTAAAAGAGGGAATATACAATGTGGCTATTTAGAACTGAGGTTCCTTTTCTCCACAGATACAGCAGGATGTTGTAGTTCCAAATGGGTTTCTTTCAAAATCGTCACCTTACAGTGGGGCTGTTTATACCTTCATTGTGATAATGCTGCCATTCTACAAGCATAACTGGGAACCCTCTGTAGGTAGTGCTGTCAGGTGCCAATTATTAAAGCAAAAGAAAACCAGTTTCATTACTTTGTAATTAGAGAATTTTCTCCCACTATAGAAACCTTGTTCTGTTTTTAAAAATTCCTCCTTGTTCAGTTGTCCCTTCATCCTCTTCCATAGCCAGTCTGTTCAAATTAATATTCTGAGGACTATCGCTCCACACACCAAATGTCTGACATGTTATTTAAATTGCAAGCATAAAAGATTAGAATGATGCATTGAGCTTCATAAATGCCTACCTGAGAAGCTAAGGATTGCTTATATTTAAATCCTCCATAATGGCTCTAAAACAATAGCTATAACCTTGAGAAAACTGAAGATACGATTTCCAGAAGAATGACACACCCTTTTCTCCCATTCATTCATGATGTAATAATATTTTCTGTTTCTAATGCAATTCTATATTCACATTTCCTATATCCCTGATCATGAGGACTCTGTAGATCAAGACAGTATTAGAACAACATCTATTTATCATTTGATACCTTGCAGCCTGAAGCCTGACCCTTACCCCTACAACCCAAGACTTTTCAGATAATCTCAGGTAAATTTTGTAAAAATGGCTTTGGTTTCATGTGTCTTAGCTTTCATCTGTGTCATCACCATTCGAGTTTACTACTGACCTAGTAAAAGTAACAACACAAGCGGAGTGAATAACTTAAACATATGTGATGTATACAGGATACATTTTGACTCACCACTGTTTATCCCCCAGACAAGTTTCTTCACATCCCTGAAGTTTCATTTATTTATTTATATTGCAAACTTCCACAAGTTTATTAGAAGGGCCTGATGAGATTCTATATGTGGAAAGTACCTAAGAAAGTGGCAAACCAGAATACAATAGGCATCCAACACATTTTCAGTGAATGAACAAATTCCCATGCCATTTAATCAAATAGGTTTGTGGTCTTGATATTTATGTATACATTGCCTCATTCTTCACTCCCTCGTGCCTGTGCATTTATCTCTTAGAAAGACAGGATATTTTTACTCTCGTTCACAAATAAATGTCTTCTTTTAAAAAGATTTACTTTTACATATGGGAATGATTTATTTATTGTATCTCATTAACAATCATTTACTGAAGAAATGTTTCAGATAAAATTTCTCACTTGCATTTGGTTGAAAACATCTGTAAAAACTTGAAATTGCCTTGAATTTCAAAGAGAGAACAGGCAAATCCAATTTTCCTCTCCTCTCCCACATTTTTCACATACTGCCTCCACCATGGCACCCCTATGACCACAACTATTACATAAGAGGACGTTTATTTCTGTTGTTTCCAGGGTTCAATTAAAGAAATTGTTTGGCTGGTCTCTCAGTCTTTGCAAAAAACAAGGGGGAAACATGTTAAACAAAGTTGCAATTTAAAAGTTATTTTATTTTTAGGCCATCATTGATGAACCACTCTCCTTGCTCATGAGGCGGGATCGGGTCAGAGAGCTGCCATGAAGGGATAGTTGGTCACGAAATTCTGAGGCCATAAAGTAATAGATAATTGGATTTAAAAGGCAGGAGAGACTTGCAAGGCATAGAGAAAAAGGGTGAAAATACTGTGTGCTTTTGACAATGGAACAACTGATAATGATTTTTTCCTGTACCATGGTGTAAAAAAAAAAGTTAATGTGATAGGGTGTGAAGCATATGAAGAAGACTGCAGCACACATGTAAATCATCCGCAGTGCTTTCTGTCTCTCACTGATTCCCTGGAAAGCCTTTGGTGGTTGTCTCAAGAACATGGTAGTTTTCCAGGTACACCATGCAATGATAACGACTGGGATCACAAATCCTGCCAGCTCAGCAAGTGTAATCATTCCAACCAAAGCCACAGCATTCATTTGCTTGTATCCAAGATCAGCAAAGCAGGATTCATTCTTCTTGGATAATGCAGCACTTCTCAGGATGGGAAATGGCAAACAGGCAGTGCCCACGGTGACCCAGATGGCAGCACTGATGCCCACATCATACCTACGCTTCCAGTCTCTGGCCCTGAAGGGCTTGAGAAGAAAGAAGCACCTCTGAAGGCTGATGCAGGTCAGGAAGCAAACGCTGGCATACATGTTGAGATACTTCAGGTAGAAGCACAGCAGGCAAAGGGGTGTCTGGAAAGGCCAATGGCGGTTGATGTAGTAATAAATCCGGAGGGGTAAAGACAGCACATGCGCAAGGTCAGCCACAGAGAGGTTGATCATGAAAATGATGGCTTTATTTTTCTTGCTGATGAAGCGCCACAGAACCCACAAGGCTGCGGTGTTGGCCAGAAGACCAGGGATGAAAATGGTAATGTAGGTGGCTGCATAGAGGGTGTGCTGAAATTGCAAAGGAGAGTCATCGCAGGCATTGTTAGAAGTGTTAGGCATCTTGAATATTTCAGTATATTCATTAAGGTAAGCCGTAGAGTTATGATCCCTGCCCAAAGCAAAGAAAAAAACAGGTGTATAATGGTTAACCAGTTCTTCAGCCAACACCCACATTCCTGTTTATACTTGAAATCAAACAGAATATTATAATTAGAAGGGACCTGTTTGCAGATGAAGAAACAAATGCTCACATAAAATATACTACTCATCTAAAATCACCTAATGAATCAGTTAGAGGAACATGAAATTGTCCCCAAACTGCCCTCCCAGATAGTGAAAGCTGTCTTTTGAATGCAAGGGTGTCCTGAAACATTTGGGCTCTTGTCCCCACCACAGCCAAAATGGTGTGGCATTTGAATCTATTTCTTTTGTGTTCAAATTTGTCTTGCCCCAACCCTTGGTTAAAGCGAACACTGCTCACTCACTCTCAATTGCAATGATAGAAATTTAGCCTCACCTTTTATGTCCTTTTGTCTCTACTTTATCTGCTACCTTGCCCATTGGGTCTTCTCTTCCCACCTTGGCACCCTACAACTTGCAAAATGGCCCTGTCTCTTTTATCCTGCATTGCCAGTATGCTGTCTCATTTTCAAGGTGTGTGGATGTTACCTCCTCATTATTCTATCACAATAGTTTGTGGTTCTCATGCACTTTATGTCTCTCTCTTGGCTTAGGTCTCATTCCAAATTTACATGGAAAATTTCAGCAATATATGAATGTATAAGCTGAACTGGGATATTTCTACTTATGTGGTCTGGAAGAGAGAAGAGTAATTCTCTAAGGGGAATTATGTATTGGTGTGACATCATAGACATGACAGACTATCCAACAATCACAGTAAATATTTATTAGGACACCAGCAAAACAGGCCACCAATATCATTTCTTAGAAACAATTTAAGATTTAATGCGGGGTTTTTTTTTCATTAAATTAGTCATCATAAGGAATAAAAGACTTTTGGATTTCTTTAATGTTATTTTATGACTTATTATGGTTTTTATTATGTATTTTACATAGGGCCTGAGGAATATAGAATAATATTTAGGGCTCCTCGAAGTCTAGTTTTGGGTTTCTGCAAATAAGAATGGCAGAAAAGCAACAAACTCATTATGTTTACTTTAGATTTCTTGTTGAATTTTAGACTGGAGAGAAGCTTTCAAAATCATTTAATTCACTCTGCATGTAATACAGGTAGAAGATGCAAGGCCCAGAGAGGAATCTACTATGGCCACAAAGCCACTGAACGGAGATCTGGGAGTTCACATCTCTGAAAGACAAGGTGCCTAACCTTCATACACATTCTTCTCTTTATCATTTATTTTTCACTCAAAGATAAATTTTGCAAATATAGCTTCTTTCTATATTGCAGGAATGTTTATTACATTAAAAGCTAAAAGTGGAAGAAATAATGCAGTAAGGTTATTGCTTGGGTGGAGTAAGGATTTTTGTTGTTATTTCTATTTTGTTCTGATTATTTTAACTTTAAAATAAAAAAGGATTGCCCTGGCTGGCGTAGCTCAGTGGATTGAGTGCACGCTGCAAACTAAAGAGTCGCGGTTCAATTCCCAGTCGGGGCACATGCCTGGGTTGCGTGCCAGGTCCCTGGTGGGGGCCACGTGAGGGGCAACCACACACGGATATTTCTCTCCCTTCTTTCTCCCTCCTTTCCCTTCTGTCTAAAAATAAATAAATAAAATCTTAAAATAAAAAAGGAGTGGACAAATGTCTATCAGATTCTCTGCATACTTTTGAAATAGATTGTTTATTTGTCTGTTTTGGTGTTAGGTTTGTAAGAGTTCTTTATAAATTTTGCACATTAATTCCTTATCAGATTTATCACTGATGAATATCTTCTCCCAATTGATAGATTGTCTTCATTTTCTTGACTGCTTCTTTTGTTATGCAAAACCTTTTTGATTTGACCCTGATATTTCTGCCACCATACAAAGGTATTGCAATATTATTGGTTATATTTCCTATGCTGTACTTTACAACCCAATGACTGTTTTGTAACTATTAGTTTGTACTTCTTTTTAAAAAGTTTTTTTTTTTTTTTGGAGCGAGGGGAAGAAAGGGAGAAAGGGAGAGAAACATCACTGTGTAGTTGCTTCTCACATGGGACCTGGCCCGCAACCCAGGCATGTGCCTTGACTGGGAATCGAACTGGGAACCCGCAAACACTGAAGAGCCACACCAGCCAGGGCCAGTTTGTACTTCTTAATGCACTCATCTTTTTTCCCAGTCCCCCCATAGAAGTGTCTATATTTTTTCAAATTAGTGTTTTGAGTTTCTTTGGGGAATCGCTGGGTTATAAACTAGTTCCATTGTTTAATTTTTGAGAACCTTCCATGCTTTTTTTCATAGCTGCTGCACCAATCTGAATTCCCACCAAGGGTACTTGAGGGTTCCCTTTTCTCCACATCTTTGCCAACACTTGTTTGTTGATTTATTATTGATGGTAGTCAATCTGACAGGTATGAGGTGATATCTCAATGTGGCTTTAATCTGCATTCCTGTGATGATTAGTGACACTGAGCATCTTTTCATGCCTATTGGCCATCTGTATGTCCTCTTTGGCGAAGTGTCTATTCAGGTACTCTGGGCATTATTTAATTAGATTGTCTGGGGTTTTTTGGTGTTGAGTTGTATGAGTTACTTATAAATTTTTTGTATTAACCCCTTAATGAATGCATCATTGGTGAATATATTTTCTTATTTAGTAGGTTGTGCTTTAGTTTTATTGATGGTCTCCTTTGCTGTGCAAAAATATTTAGTTAGGTGTAGTAACATTTGTTTATTTTTTCCTTTTGCTTCCCTTGCCCAAGGAGATACATCAGAAAGAATATTACAGAGAGCAGTGTCAAAGAGTTTATTGCCTAAGTTTTCCTCTAGGAGTTTTATGGTTTTGAGTCATATATCTAAGTTTTTCATCCATTTTGAGTTTATTCTTGTCTATGTTGTAAGAAGGTGGTTTAGTTTTTTAATGTATCTGTCCAGTTTTCCCAAAAACATTTTTCTTTTTTTAATGTTTATTTAAATCACTTTTTTTTAAATTACAGTTCACATAAATATTATATTAGTTTCAGGTGTACACCCCAGTGATTAGGCATTATATAACATTCTGATATATCTTGTACCCATCTGGCACCATATATAGTCATTACTGTCTTTACCTCATTGTATGTTCTTGCTTCCTTTGTTATATATTAATTGACCATCTAGGCATGGGTTTATTTGGGACTGTCTATTCTGTTCTATTGATAGATGTGCCTGTTTTTATGCCAGTACCATGACATTTTGATTACTATGGCCTTGTAGTATAATGTGATGTCAGGTAGCATGATAACTCTAACTTTGTTCTTTCTCAAGATTTCTGTGACTATTTGGGGTCTTTTACAGTTCCATATAAATTTTAGAATTATTTGTTGTAGTTCTGTAAAAAATATAATTGGTATTTTGATAGGAATTGCATTAAATCTATAGATTGCTTTTGGAAGTATGGACATTTTAACAATGTTAATTTTTCCTATCCCTGAGCAAAATATATGCTTCCATTTATTTGTATCTTTTCAATTTCTTTCTTCAATGTGTCATAATTTTCCAAGTATGTGACTTTTACCCTCTTGGCTAAATCTATGAATAGATTTAATCAATTTCATGCAGTTGTAAGTGGGATTGCTTTCCCAATTTTTTCTGATAGTTCATTATTAGAGTATAAAAATGCAACTAATTATGAATATTAATTTTGTATCCTGCTAGTTTACTGAATTCCTTTGTCAGTTCTAATAGTGTTTTGGTGAAATCTTTAGGGTAGTTATAAAATAATCATGGGATTATAGCATAGGGAATATAGTCAGTCAATTATATTGTAATAATTATGTATGATGCTAGGTGGGTACTAGACTTATGATGAGAATCATTTTGTAAAAACAGTTTGTCTAACCATTATGCTGTGCACCTGAAACTCATGTAAAATAATATTGAATATTAATAGTAATTGAAAGATTAAATTAAAGGTGCCATAAAAAACAAAGGAGAGGTTTGCTTTTATTATTCTCTTTATAAGTAGCAGAATGACTTTCAATATTCTTTAAGTCCTGCTTCAGGAAATAGGATAAAAGAACAAAATCCCATGTGATTAATTCTCAGATAAATGAGAGCCAACATTATGAGCTACCATTACTCTAAATAGTACTTTCACTTTTCTACCCCTTATATTCCATTCTCCCTACTTAGCCAATCTGTGATATGTAGTACAAAGTCATGCAGTCTTTTGATTATGAATGTATGACTTAGAAAAGAGGGTGGAGAGGTGTTCTCAGGTGAAAAGACAGGAAATACTTTTCATGTTTTGACTATCAATGATGCACTCCAGAATCTACAATGGAATTTTTTATATGCATTATCTAATTTAATTCTTATGACCATCCTAAGCAGGTAGGTCCTATTATCACTCTCATAGTGCAGATGAGGAAACTAAGGTTCAGAGAGATTCAGTAAATTGCCTGAGGTAACAAAGCTAGAAAATGGTAAAAATGAAATACATGACTTGATCCAAAGTCTATGCTATTTTCACCACTCCACTTTTCTCTCCCTGCTTAGGAGGGACTATTTAATAGGATGGGATTTATCATGATACATGGGGTTCATAATGTGCCTTCAGAGGGCACATTATGGTGGGACATTTTTATCCTATAGACAACCTTATTATCTTATCTATTACTCTAGTCAGGCCATCAGGATATAACTAAAAACTTGTCCCCACACATGTCACCGATCCCTCCTCACCACTCACTTTGACTTTAGTACTGATTCTACTGTCATCTATCATCTATGCAGATGTGTGAGAGAGCAAGGAAAGATGCATCAAGTGCA
Source organism: Micronycteris hirsuta (assembly GCA_004026765.1). Taxonomy (NCBI): domain Eukaryota; kingdom Metazoa; phylum Chordata; class Mammalia; order Chiroptera; family Phyllostomidae; genus Micronycteris; species Micronycteris hirsuta. The sequence continues at coordinate 35,985 of PVJI01013200.1, read as the reverse complement.
TTTCAATTTCAAGAAATAAAAACCTCTTGCACACACCCAAATCACCCCTCCACTTCTGCAATTTCCGGACTTGGGTATTTGTTTCTGCTTCAGTGGTGTGGTAAGTTCAGTTACTAAAGGTGTATATTTTGTTCACACTTTTGTGTTAAATAACAAACCTCTATTACGTATGAACAGCAAGCTTGAGGTCAAGTTCACGCCTTGGTTCTGTGGGTCTTTATACCTCTGCAATTCAAAGTTTATTGTGAGTTTAGAGAGCTGCATAGCCTGCTTTCCAAAACCTTTTCTCTTCTCCAGACGAAAAGGTAAGTAGGGAGGTTTTTCTTCCCAAATTTGTTCAGTGGCAATGAAATGTAAAATCTCTATGGTAGGGAGATGCTGACGGGATTTGTTTTGGGTAGGGCAGAAATACAAACTTTCAGAGAAGAAACATTTAGTTTCCTGTGGACAATCTGTGACAGTTCTGAAAGTTAAGAAAGGAGAACAACCTAAGCCATTAACAGAAAAATGCTGAATGGAAGGACTAAACTGGAGTGTCTGCTCTGCCTCTGTCTCTGCCCCTATCTTTCTCTCTTCAGCTCTGGCTCTATTGTTGATTGTTTCAGGTCGGTTTTTGCCCAGTGTGTTGCTAATCTCGGTCCCTTAGAAAATATATCTAAAACAAATCTCTCCTTATGGAAAATATGTCTAAAACACCTAGATATGTTGTCATTTCCTATTTTAGAATGAGGTGTGAGATTTAGTGATTCGCTCTTAAGTCTGAGTTCCCTTTCTCAGTCCATGCCATGACTCTCCTCCCACATATTCAGGCTGGAAACCGGGGATTAAAACAACCTCAATCCCTACATTTACCCATATCCAATCAGAAACCAGGTGATCCTACCCCCTAAAAGCTCTCAAATCCATCTTCATTCCATATGCACTTTTGCTATAGTCATCTTAATCCAGGCCACTGTCATCATTCTTCTTGCCAATTATAACAGATATCTTAGTGGACTCCCTGGACCCCAGCCTTGCCCCTTGTAGTCCACTCCCCATACTGTATCTAACACTAACATTAATTATGGCTACCATTTATTGAGGGCTGCCATTTACTTATAGTCTATGCACTCTTCACATATTATCTAATTAATCCTCATAGAAGCCCTATGATTATTTCCATATTAAAAATGAGGAAACTGGGGGGTATGATGGGGTGAAAATGGAGACACTGTACTTGAACAAGAATAAACAAATACCAAAAAATGAGGAAACTGAGACCAAGAGAGGTTAAATAAGTTGCACTAAAATCACAAAATTTGAATATGGTAGTGATGGTGTATTAGAATTGGAACCCATGCTTGTCTCCATACTCTATTATCTTTGTCATGGTACCTACCACACTTATCGAAATTGTGTTAACAGGTTTTTCCTTAAATAGATTTCACATTCCTTGATGGCAGGGACTATGTCTTCTTTTGACTTCTTCTTATCCTTCTGACACTATGGCCCAAGGGATTTTTCTTTGAAATATTATATCATTCTTCTGCCTAAAAACTGTTGCTTGTTCTTTAAGGTCAAACTTCTCACTGCAACCTTAAGGCCATACTTAATTACCTCATGCTATTCTCTTCCTTATTCTCTATGTTTTAACTATACTGAGATGCTTTCACCTTATAGAAAAAGCCAAGGTTTTGTTCCTAAGTCCTCTGCATATGTACTTTCTTCTGTCAGAAATTCTCTTCCTGTAGATCGTCACATGTCTAACTCCTTTTGATCTCAGTTTTCAGGTCAGAGAGACCTTCACTGTCTGTCAGTCCTATCTAAGTAATCCTACACATCATTTCATATTCTCATACTCTCTGTTCTTTCTCTTCATAGCATCAACATTTGTAATTTAGATTTCTTATGTGTTTATTGGCTAATTCTCCAACTATGCTGTTAGCTCCATTAGTGCCATAACAAGATCTGTTCTATTTTCACCATTATATCCAAGACATAGGATGCTACTTAGTAAGCACTCAAAGAAAAATATTATAATTGAATTGAATTACATACAGAATATTTTAAAGTCCCTATGTGGAAGCATTATGCAAAAATCCAAAGCCTCATATGTCAACTAATAAATTTCTGCCGCCTGCTGTTTCCTTAAAAATTTATCTTCTAGTTAGGTTATTATCATCAACATTCCCTGTATCTACCCTTTTCAACTTATAAAAGTCATGTTTGAGTGCACCGCCCAAGAAATATGGTGTCTGTGGCATGGGAGAGAGACTCAGAACAGGTATCCTGGCAGCTGTCCCTTCAGCTCTCTCCCCAGAATAACAAAGCTTAGTCTTTCCTCAGAGGATTGTATTCCAGTCTATCTTCCCTCTGCTTGGAGCCCAGGACAAATGCAAAGTTCGTATCTGATCATTCCCAACCAACTTCTGATTCCTTGAGTTCTGTCCAATAGGCTGAAATGTTAGTAACACCTGATGACACTGAAGTGCCCGTTTGCCTGTAAGGGTTGAAGGTACAGAAAATGAAAAGGAAACTACAGTATCCATAGGAGACCGTTACGACCATAACGTTGAAAAATCTTCAGTACGAAAGTCAAAGAAGGAAAACTGTGACGAGTCAGCAGATCAGGACCAGAGTTACAGCCAAGAACTGGGATTGCAGTATCAAAAGGAAGCCAAAAATGACTTAAGTGAGAATTTGGAGTATACACCAACTGAATATACATTGGACCAAGATATAAGTGAGCCTAAAAAGAAAAACCTCCCAGAGAACATTGATTCCCTTGTTCTGATGTTAGTTTCATTGTACATTCTGACCAACAAGAAAGTATCACAAAGACAGAAGAAAACCAAGAACATCCTATAAATGATTCACATCCTCAGTTGAACAGAAGCAGCAAACTTGGCAAGTACGTAAGTGATCAAGGAAACCAAGAGCAAGATCCGAACATTCTCAATGGAGAAGAGGAAGGGGAAAAAGAGAAAGGTGAAGTTGGTACTCACAATGATAACCAACAAAGGGAGACAGAATTTCCCGAGGAATATTTTAAGCAAACAGGAAGAAGACAGTACCCAATCTGATATTTTGGAAGAATCCAATCAACCACCTCAAGTAAGAAAAATACAGAAAGATGAATTTGAGCAGAGGTCACAAAGAACAAGAGGACAATTCTAATGAAGAAATAGAAGATAAAAATGCATCAAAAATCAGTAAGAACAATCAGGATATTAAATGGCAGAACCAAGAGGGAGAACCTGGCCTTGAAGTCATCAGCAACCCTAAGGAAATGGAGAAAAAGACTGTTTCTGAGGCTTTTCTCATAGAGCCTACTGATGATGGTGATAATGCCTCAGATACAGTGCAAGTGACAACCATTTCATCCAAAGGTGAGGCCTTCCAGGAAGCTAAAAGAGCAAATTCCAATTACTATTACATCAAATATGAGAAGCGAAGAAAACAGCATATGAGAATGAGAATGTAGATACCATTGAACCTATAGAACCCCAAGGGGTCAAAAAAGCATAGAGCTCACTTAATGAAGATGAAAGTTCAAGAAAAGACAACATGAGGAGTGCAATGTTTATTCTTGCACAAACTTACAGTGTAAAAGAGGACATATGTGTAAGGCTGGCCAACAAGGAAATCTGTGTTTGCCAAGATCCAATGACTTGTCCTCCTAAAAAACTCCTTGACTAAGTTTGTGGCACTGACAATCAGATCTATGCTAGCACCTGTCATGTGTTTGCTACTAAGTGCAAACTGGATGGGACCAAAAAGAGGCACCAACTGCAGCTGGATTATTTTGGAGCCTGCAAATCTATTCCTGCTTGTATGAACTTTGAAGTGACTGAGTTTCCTCTAAGGATGAAAGACTGGCTCAAGAATATCCTCATGCAACTTTATAAACCTAACCCTGAACACCCTGCATATTTAAATGCAAAGCAGACAAATGAATTCAAGACAATTTACCTGGATGAAACGACTCTTGGCTAGGGATCATTTCATCAACCTTCTGTTAAGGGACTTTAAGAAAAAATACCACATGTATGTGTATCCTGTGAACTGGCAGTTTGGTGAATTTGACCAACATCCTATAGACAGAGACTTGACACATTCCAAGATTGTTCCTTTGCAAGCACCTGTGGTGCCCACAGAACATTGCACAACTTGCTTCTTTGATGAGTGTGACCCCAACAAGGATAAGCACATTACTCTGAAGGAGTGGGGCCACTGCTTTGTATTTAATAAGACATAGATTAAAATCTCCTGTTTTGAATTAATATCTGATAGATTTCAAACTTTCCAGCATCCTCCTCTGTTCTGACCACTTCTGAAATACATGCAGCCATGATACTTGTAGATGTATAATTATCTAAGTGTTTGCGTCTCTGAGAAGACGATGAGGGTAATTGCTTGATAACTGTATATGCACTTGGCATTTAACAGTAACTTTGGAAACAAAACTGTAAAGTTAAGTAAATATATGCAAAATACTGTATGCTGTTATAAACAGGAATTAACTCATGATTCTGCATCCACTTATGAGATACATTTATTTTGTCCACAATATCATGTGTACATCAAGAAAATGGAATAATGCTCCTTCGTTGTGACTATGTATTCTTTTTGATTGTCTTAATACCCTAATAAAAATCCATAAATATCCCAGAAAATCATGCCCATAGAAGCCTGAAAGAAGTGCAAAATTATTAATTTTCAAATCACAGGTCAGGTTTCAGATATATCCTATGAGTAGAACCAGTAGAGCCCAAGGTCTCAGAGTACTATCAACATTATTATTTCTAAAATCATCTCAACCTCTTATATTTGTTAGTTGTTATTCTGCAAAGGGAACACCTTTCTCATCTCTGATCTGCTACCAAAATGATGTATCACAAATGCAAATCTGGGCTACCATGTAACCACAGGAATTGCTTTTAACAATACACTCACTGCCTTATATAAAATTTTTCCACTTAGAAAAATGTCTTACTCATCTTAAAGTCTCCAGAATCTAGCAGGATGACTGGCACATAGTTATTCAGTTAATATCCTTAACTGAACAAATATTCTGCCTTATGATAACTTGTATATTGTTAACTATTTATAGACCTCTCCACATTGGACTGTGAGCTTATGAACTCAGGGGCCATGCTCTAAATTTCTTTATCACTTTCTTTCTCTCTAACCTTAGAACAAAGTGAAACATAGACTACAATCAAAATAATTGATGTTAACTGGCTCATGTAGGGATTAATCCCAAGTATTTAGCCTCATTATGTTGCATAAACAACTTAGCTAACCAAGACAACACAGAAAATAAATGCCAGGCAAAGTTATAACCTGTGAAAACACCATCTTTTTAGTATATACTTTAGACTGTAGCTCTGTACTTGTGTACCACCTAAGACAGAAATGAGAGAAGAGCTGCCAGTGCCTGCAATATCTTCCTTATATTAAATCATTTTTATTGTTATTCTATTACAGTTATCCCAACCTTTTCCACTTTGCCCTCCTCCACCTGTCCCCGCCCTCACTCCCAGTTAATTCCCACACTGTTGTCCATATCTGTGGGTCATTCATACATGTTCCTTGTCTAGTCCCTTCCCTTATTTCCAATAATATACCCCTCCCCACAATAGCCAAGTGCATGAAACAACCTAAGTTCCCATCAGTAGATGAGTGGATCAAAAAATGTGGTACATTTACACAATGGAATACTACATAGCAGAAAGAAAGAAGGCACTCCTACCCTCATGACAGCATGGATGGAACTGGAAAGTATTATGCTAAGTGAAATACACCAGTCAGTGAAAGACAAATACCTTCCTTATAAAAGTAAATGTTTCTTGGTTTCTCCAGTGTGCACTGCTCTGTCCAGGGTACATACTGTCTACACCAAATATAAGGACCATCATGAGGGATACTTCCTCTCTTGAAAAAGGATTTTGGTGACAGGAGTTAAGCCCTAAAGGGAAACACAGTGTTCTAATCCAATTAACAGAGCAGAAAATCAGCTACATGTTTAAGCTCTTAAGATTATTTTCAATGAATGTTTCTAAGGATGTTGCTGATAATGAAGACTAGTATAAAGTTATGACTAAAATTTTATCAAACTCCTTTCTCCTTGAATCCCATCTTAGAGGTCAATACTTTACTCCTCTCTCAAGGTCCCATCTCAATTCTCATCTTTTTCTTATATTTGGCAACCCTATTCTGACTTCTTTCTTCCTTGTACTCTTAGTGAACTGACAGGCTGCACAATAAGAATGTCTCTGAGGGAAGTCTCTGTGTCTTAGACTTTTATATTCTTCATTTTGCTTAGTGGGGTTAGATATAATTAGGAGCTCAGTTCATATGCATTGATTTGTATAGATAAGAGTATGGAGAATAGACACAATATTGGAGCCTTCAGCAGTGTTACTTCCAATGTTTCTCTCATGAGTTACTATCCAAAGCAACAGCCATAGCCTTTCTCCCTCTGCTAACAGGAAAATATGGGCAAGGCAAGGATAATAAGGTTGAAGTCTAATAAATATGGGCACCTAAGAGATTCAAGGCCTGTAATTTCCAGTATTTCCAGTACTCACCTGGCAGCGTAAACAATGGTTAAAGTATTATTGCTGTACTTTACATCCCCATGACTATTCTGTAACTGCCAATTTGTACTTCTCAATACCTTCACCTCTTTCACCCAGTCCCCCCCACCGCCCCCCATCTGGTGACCACCAGTGCACTCTCGTGTCAATGAATCTGTTTCAATTTTGCTTGTTCATTTATTTTTGAACTGGATGGTTTTTAAAGTGCACCAAGCTCTAACTTGCCATGACTTTGTAGACATGGCTCCTCTAAACCCCTGACACTGATACCACCAGCTCACTGCCATCATTAATGCAGCCACCACCATCTCAATCAACTTGATAATTTATACTTTACAAAGTTACTATTATTATTATTATTACATCTATAATTGCTGATAATTATTATTAAAAGTATATATTGTAGGTAATTAAGTCAAACAACATCATCCTCATTTTACAAATCAAAAAACTGGGCCTCAAAGAACAGAATTTACCTGAAGACATAAGATTAGCAAGTGACAGTAAGAAGAGTGGAACCTCGGCTTCTGGTATCAAGGTGACTGTTCTTTTTCTAGTAAAACTACAAATTTTTATCCTCTCATTTTGCCCTCTTTTCATCCCTTCTCAAGTCACTAAGTGAACATGTTTATCAATTTCACTTCTTTTATTTTACTTGATGATAGTGCCAGTATGTGAGCTTGTCGTTTTGCAAGAAGGGAAAATTAAACAGGGAAAAGTTGATGATGGGGAACCTATCCAATCCCTAGGGGACGTTTACAGGCCCTTTCAGAACCTAAATTGCTTTTCCTTCATTTTTTATCTTTTTCTTCTCTGAACCAAAAAAATCTCACATGAATTACTCAAGCCAGTCTGATCCCCATGAATATGGTGTCTTTCATTCAATTGTTCACAACCATAGCCAAAGAAGAGCAACTGAAATTTGAAACTCTGCTGTTTCCTAAATTAATTAAAATTAACTCTATTTCATGAACATTAAGATATATTATGCAAGTCTACATACTTTTCTGTGAATTAGAGGAAATGAAAATTATTTTTATCCTTGAAATGAATTAAGACAATTAGACTATTCACAAGGTAATATCTCAAAGTTTGAATTGATCTTGCCTGCATGCATCTTTATTAGATTTTCTAAATCATTTTTTAAAAGCATAAGTAGATGTCATTTTTGCAGTTAGGGCAGTACTTTTAGGGAAGAAAGAATTATATTTGTTGGTCAGACCTGAGTCCATATCTTGATTCAGTTATCAGCTCTCTAGTCTGAAACAACTCACTTCCTATCTCTGGGCTTCAGTTTCCTCATTTATAAAATTAGGATAATACTGTCTGAAACATAGATTGCTGTAAAGATTAAAAGGGAAATGTACAGAAAGTACCTAGTTTCGTGTCTGCTATGCAGTAGACCTTTAGTTGTACAGAGAATAATCTCCATGGGCCTTTGGTTTAATTCTGTACTTTCCTGGGTTTTAAAAATTTCCCAAAAAGTAGAGTTGTGAGAGATGGCCTGCAGAACTAAAGCCATAACTCTTAATGTTTAATAGTGGGAAATATGTGTTACCTGAAAAAGAAAAGATTCTTTTTCCTTTTTTTTATTGTTGTTCAATTACAGTTATCCCAATTTTTCCCCCATTGCTCTCTCTGGTCCCGTCCCCCACCCTCAGCTCATATTATACTAAATATATCTGGAAATCAAAATGATTTTCCTATAATGCAAACTGAAAAAAGTACAGATTTACAAAATATTTTTTGGCTGTTACGTACACAGTACCTGGAAAACTTTAATGTGATGGAGTAGGTTTTTCTAGGAGTTTTTGTAGTGAGATCTTTCTTTGTTTTCAAAGGGAACTTTGGTTTTAAAAGATTGAGAAATACTGACTGAGTTACATTGTCATTATAGAAATCAGATTTTAGATTCCCCTTGTTTGTTGTCTTTTTTACCATTTTTAAAAAAACATTTACTTGCAAAATACTTACCTAAGGTCTAAAAGTTGAAGCTCTCATGATAACATGATTCTGAAAAAGTATAATGGCCCTTGGCAAAAGTTAGTGGGCTCCCCTTGAGATATAGACTATATTGCCAGAAAGATCCCTCTAGTTAGATTTCCATGCTATGGCCCCATTATTTACCACTTCATGATAACTCTTCTCAGGTGCCTTGGGACCTAGAATCAAATCATTGTATTGCTAGGAAGGAAATTAAATTCCAAGCTTTCCTTCTTAATTATAGGTTAGAATATTGCAATTCAGAAAAACAAAGCAATCTTCTCAAGGTCACACAATGAGTCACTGGCAGGACTTGAGCTGGAACCAAGACTTCTTGATTCTTTGTATATTGATCCATCTACTACATCACTCTGCTTATAATATATGCATATGAATCAAACTAGATGAAAGTGTCCTGCAAAATCCTTGATCTAAAGTGTAAGTAGACTTTTGACCATATGTTTTTAAAGAACGCATAGACTACCTGCTAGTCATTGCCCTGATTATTAAAACTTTTTAAAAGGGTGGTTTCACAAAAGATACATGTGTTCTCTTTGCCAAAGCTGTGACATAGGGCTATATAGACTTCCCTGCCTCTTATGGCAACAATTGACTTACCCTATACACAACTGGTTATGAAGAGCCCCTCAGAAAAATGCCAACTGTTTTGACATCATATGCTAAACGACTGCCAGAATTTGCGACTGTACAACTTGAACTCAACGACTTTCCTAAATGAACCCAAAAAGGAACTACTTTTGACCAAAGAGAGATCTGTATCCAACAGGATACACTGCAAAGACAATTATCTTCAATGCATAACCTGATTATTTGTATACCTTAGGCAATTTCCTGCCTCAGTATACTAGCATATCACCTCTTTTCAGCAGTGAATAATTTTACTGTATCACAATTGCTAAGATAGAAACTCAATTAATAGAAATGGTCATTACCACCCATCCATTTGAACAACCAAAATAAAAATATCCCTACTTGCAGGATCCTCATTATTGAGACTACTCTTCCCCTACCCCAAAAAAGCACAATAAAGCTTATCATTTTATTTAGCGTGATCCTGGTACCAACTATTATGGTACAATCCAATGTTAAGAACTCTGCAGCTGGCAATTTCTTTTTGACTCAGTCATCCTGGGTCAGAACCAGAGAGGCTGCTAGCACTCAGAGTAATGAAAACAATAATTACTTAGAGGTGCTTCTCTTTTGGGCTCTGTTATCTAGTAGGGCTGAACTTGAGTCAAAAGTCACGTATCAAAAGGTTAAGAACTGCTTCTGAACAGACTCTGAAATCATTTTACTAGAGCTTATTAACTAAAATATTTTCTCTTTTCCTAACCCAAAATCTAATATAGTTACAAATGCATTTATAGTATTCTTTTGGAGATACAGGCTGCTATAGGGGAAGGGAGCATGATTTAGAAGATACAGGTTCTAGTTCCAGTTCTGTCACTAACTAGCTAAGTTATCCTAAATACCTTGACTGTGTCTCTCAGTTTTCCCATCTGTATTGTGAGGGATTTGGATCTGTAAGAGGTTTCTCAGCACCCAAATCTATGATCTCCAGTTCTTTACTTCTTTTTTGATAGAACTTACTATATGTTGCTGTATCTATGAAAGCTAAACTTACCAAAGCAAGGAGCTTATACATAAAAACTTTCTTTCATTATGCAGCTAGATAAATAAGATAGAGCACAAACAAATCCTCTTTTTCTTGCTGAATATGTCAAGTTCTCACAATAGTCCCACTGAACACACTCTTCTTAGCACTTGTGCCATACTCTTAGGTTGATAAAGAAAGAGCCCTTAGCAAAGACTGAGAAGCATCACAGGCTCCATGCTCCTGTGTTATGGTGGGAACTGATGGCATTAACTCAAACTTTGTACACTAGTCAGACTCAAGGAAAATCACCACCACTTTTGCAGTAAGAAGTCTGAAATGAGAAACCAGAGACTATTTCTAACTTGGACAATGGTCCCACATATGCTGCTGTCCTGGATCATCATGCCCCTACCAGTCTTCAGAAAACCACCAATTCCCAGATACTACACTGTAACTTACCCTGGAGACTTGCTGGGTTTAGCACTCTTGTTTCTTTGCAGATAGCTGGGGGTGAAAAAATATAACTCTGGGTCACACGGATCCTGCTGATAACTGACAAATTTGTTGTTAAAAGCGGAAGTTGACTGAATTTTGTGTCTTACCACAGAAACCTTATTTGCACAGACAGAAGGTAAGTCCCTTGAGCAGATGACGCTACTAAAGGTTTAGTTCATTTTTATTTGATTGGTGCAAAGAAATTCAAAGAGAATGGAGCAAAAGCCTGTGCAAAATCAAACAATATCTTCATATCAGCCTTTCTCACTGCTCCTTACATTATCTCCTTCCACCACAACCCACATGCTTCTCTTTATCACTAGATTCCAGTAGACTCCATGGCAAGATGAAATTTTGAGGCAAAATCTGAAGGGAGTTTACCTAAAAACAAGAAAGCTGCAATTCCTTCACGCATTAGGGGCAGAGAGTAAAGAAATCTAAAGAATACAAGTCAGAAAGAATAGCAATGATGAGACAGGATAGTAAGAAGCTAGGAAAATTCCTTGGCAAGTAGAATAGGGAAACTGAGACTGGCCAAGCAATTTATAGCCACGTACAGAAGGTCATGTATCTACAAATAACATTTAAGTGTCACTTGTGTTTCAGCTCCAGGCCCAGAAAAGCAGCAAAACCAAGTGGGCCATGCCAGGACCAGCTACAATGCCTAAAGAACCTCCTCCCACGGCCTTCTCATGTACCAATCAGAGGAGACTATGACCCTGAAAGGGCACGCCTGGAGAACTGAAGAATTTTCTACTGAAACCTTCCCCTGAGACCTCCCCTAAGATTCCTGCCTGCAAGAAAGGGATAAAAACCTCAAGCAAGACAAAGGACACAGCTTATACCTGCACATTCTCCATCTGGGGAGCAGTCAGCACCGTTCCCCTCTTCATCCCCCACTTCTTTCCCCACAGGCAAGTGTCTGCTAAATGCTAAGGCAATGGGCAGTGGCAGATAGTCCCAGGCTACTCCCCTGAACCTGTCCCCAGGGCCCCATTTTCTCTGACTTCCCAGTGAATAAAGGCAGCCCAGCCAAAAACTCCTGTTGCTTCTTCTGCGTAAGCCCTTCCTTGTTTCACTGTCCCCAGCTTTAAGAAACATACCCTCATAGTCATCTGGTCTTGTGTTGTGAAATCTTTCCTACACGAAGTCAAGAACCCACACACTACAGCTGGCCCTGGGCAGACCTGCTCATGGCCAGGCCCCTGCCCAGTAACAGTAGGACTATATTTGTTTAAGCTATTCCCTCCATCTGGAGTGCATTTCTCTCAGCTTATCTCAAAGTTTATAATTTAATGTGTATTTTAGTTATTTTTATACATTTCTTACCGCCTTAGTATACTGCAAACTTCTTGAGGGCAAAGATCATGTCTGACTTACCTGTTTCCCAACCAGTGTAGCACAAGGCACTTTCATCAATTTCTGTTGAATAAGTGAAGGGATGAAAGAAAAAAGTAAATTTTCAAATAATGCATGAATAAATAAATGAGCAATGTTGATTAGAGAGTCCCCCTACAGATTACTAAGACTTTCATCTTTATGTATAATGTCTAAGGGGATTTTATAACTATGCAAATAAAGGAAGATCATACTCTTAGGGACTGTAGTGTCAGCCAAGTCTGAGTGTAGTTCTCAGAAACAAGGCTTGAAAAGCAGCTTGAACCTCTGGGGGCATGTAAGGGAACCACACACAGAAACCACAGCCTGGGACTACAAAGAGCTTCCTGGGTAATTGCCATAGCAAAAGAGAGGGAAAAAAGTACTTTGCATATTTTGTGTTAGGTCAAACAGGAGCATTTGGATTTACTGATAAGACTGAATAAAGAAGGAAGTGGATGACAATGTTTTTTGTAATAGGGAAATGTGGACCTGCAACAAGCCCTCCTTATAAAACCACACCCTGCCCTGACTGGTGAGGTTCAGTGGGTTGGGTGATGTCCTGCAAGCCGAAAGATTGCTGGTTTGATTCCCAGTCAGGGTACATGCCTGGCTTACCGGCCAGATCCCCAGTTGGGGGCGTGTGAGAGGCAAACGATTGATATTTCTCTCACACATCGATGTTTCTCTCTCTCTCTTTCTCCTTCACTTCTCCTCTCTCTAAAAATAAATAAATAAAATCTTTTAAAAAACCGAGCACTGTTCAAGAACTAGACAGAGCCATGCACAATACTCAGAAATGTCTACTACAAGTTTCAAGGGCATTAAGAGAGGGAAAAGAAACTCTTTCAGCCCTAGAGACTAAGATTGAACTGATTGATGAAAAGGCCATGACCTTGTGAGGACTGGTAAAGGGAGAGGGTATACAAATAAAACATGCTTGACCTTGCAATCCCCTTCTTAGTTCTGATTTCATATATTTATCTGTTCCAATCTGCTGTTAATTTAATATTTTGTCTTGGCATCCCTACTTAAGGGAGAATATACTGACAGGCCAACACACATTTTAGTCCATTTGGCAGTTCTGTTCCTTACTATAAATTATTAAATCGACTTTCTGGTACAAATCCATCCCTTGTGAGTTTGGGTAGCATGAGCCAGTTTTCCTAGGGTGTGATCCTACTCTGGACAAAGAAAATTCCAGACCTGTTGAGCTTGAAAGCCAAACCCTGGGAGAGAAAGAGAAAAGGAATGCTTTCCTGAGAATCAGCTATTGTCATTACCTCCTACCTTCATTTCACAGACACTTTAATATTGCTCAGAAGAAAGCCTGCTTGCTTACCTCATTTCTTTCTTGCACGCAACCATCCTCTTCTTTCATTGGCCCCAAAAAGGGAAGCAAAAGTAGCTCAGAGGTCAGTGAACCAATTTAGGCAAAGAAAGTTTCAAATCAGGTTAAGTTTTGAGTGTTAATTAAAACTAGCAAAGCTGTAGACAAACAAAAAAAAGCTGATAATTTAACAATCATCTTCAATTGACTTTTAGAAGAGAGTCAACTAATGAGTATGACTGATAATCTAGGAATCATCATCACCTCAAACCAAGTAATAAATATCCACTCATACATCTAAAACAATAGTACAATTGTTCCATTTTGCCCATAGTTCTGAACTCTTTACTTCTCTCTATATTCCCTCAAAGTGTACTTTAATTGGTGCATCAATATTACATAGGCTGGGGCAAGTTTATAAATTGGTGCTTTAAAGGCTTTTGGATCTTGTCTAACAGTAACAGTAGATAAGGCATGATAGCTACTATTGAGGACATTACTCATTAAAATACACTGCTTTTTGCAGGACTCAAGTACCACCTGATTTTAGTATTAAAAAGAACTAGATTTTTCCTAAGTAATATACTTAATTTGGTTCTTATGCACACTGATAATTGTATCACATGTCTCTTTTTACATGGTCTGCTGAAAATCTGGAAGTAATTTATTATATTGGTACTAAGTTTGGAGATCTTTCTATGGTGTGCTTTTAAATTTTTTTAATTAAAATTATTGAGATGACATTGGTTAATAAAATTATATAGGTATCAGGTGTATAGTTCTATGACACAACATCTGTATATGGTATTGTGTATTCACCACCCAAAGTCAAGTCTCCTTCTATCACCTTTTATCCCCCCTTCACCATCTTCTACAACCCCCATCCTACACTCCCCCCTTCCTATTATAATCACCATACTGTTGTGTGTGTCTATGAGTTATTGTTTGTTTGTCTTGTTTTTTGTTTGTTGCTTTTAGCTTTATGTCCCTCATACAAGTGAAATCATATGGTTCTTAACTTTTTCTGCCTGACTTATTTCACTTAGTATGTGGTACATATATACAATGGAGTAGTACTCATACGTAAGAAAAGATGGCATACTGTAATTTGTGACAACATGTATGAATCATGAGAATATGATGTGCTTTTTGATTATTCTATTTCATGGCTCTATTTTTATGTTCTTGACCACTTTTTCTTTATTATTTTCCACTTTACTATTTATTTGTATTACTTGTTATAGTATGAATCCTTACAAACCACTACCTTCAATCTTTTCTGGAATAGTGCGAAAAAAAGTGGGTAGAAAAGAAAGAATGAACTGTGACCTCAGTTTCTTTTGCATTAGAAGTAGTGAATATTAATTGCTTTAGATAAACTGTCTTCAGGAGTTTTCCAAATCTCATTTTATATCCACAGAGTATCCCTGCACTTTGTCTGGAATTAATCGTTCAACATACTTAAGGAGCTACAACAATGAGCAATTTTTTGGGATGCTGAGTGGGAAGGGTGTATTCAGAAGCATAAAATATGTCCCCTATCCTTCCAGAGTCCACTTTAAGTGACAAGTAGATCACTCATAAAATAGTTAGAAAACAAGCATAGTATATGATTTATTATTAAGTTGTGCGAAAGTAAAGAAGGTGAGTTCATTAGGGACTGGACATTTTGGAGAAGGTTGGGTGGTCCTTGCTCAATAGACAAGTTTAGTTTAAGCACAGTTCCCAATGGGCAGAACATGTCCCACTGGAAACATGCAATGTTATTTTTGGTAGTACAAAGAATAACTTTTTTAATTTTTTCAAGTTATATTTTTGTTTTAAGGCTTTAAAATGTAGTATAATTAGCACTTTGAATTTTTTATTTCATGGAAAATATTACTTAGAATTAGGCTACAGTAGGTAGTTAAACTTTAAAATGTGTTATTTAACAAACACACACAAATAAAGGTATAGAAAATAAGCAGGCAGCAAAAAAATATGGAGGACCATTTGACTATCTGAAATTTGGCAATATATTGGTTTAAAGAAAGGAGAGAAGGCAAGGCTTTTCAGAAGAAAGAAAGAATTTTCCCAAGGAAATGAATGAATAGTAAACATATATTCTTTGTGTGATAGTGAGGACAAACTTTTGACTAAAGCATAGGGCATGTTAGGAAAAAAGAAAAAAGCTTGGAAGATGGAACCATACAAAGAAAATCTTACAGGATAGAAGCCATAGGACACAGGAAATCTTTGAAGGGTTTTAAACATAACTGAGGAAAGGAGATAAAAATCTCTTGTTTACTTAGTATTCTCTGTGTACTGGGCATAATTCTAGGCAATTTACATGCATCATCTCATTTAATGCTCAGAACAATCCTATGGAGTAGGGGCTAATATTATTTCCTATGTTATCCATGTCAAAGCACAGAGAGGTTAATTAACTTCTCTAAGGTCATATAAGTAAGGCGGTGAGGCAAGATTCAGACAAAGTCTGTCTGTCTCCAGAGCCCAATCTTTTTTCTACCACTCCCTGAAAAATTGCTGAGACAAAGGTACACAGAATGAATTGGAGAAGGGACAATACAGGAGGTGGAGGGCCCTACTATAGAATACACCAATAATTTAAATTTAAGATGAAAGAGCATAGATTAAAGTAGTAATGATAAGAATAAAGATAAAAGATAATTTCAAAAGAATAATTTTTCTCAAAAGAGCACTTAAAACTGCAATAAGTAGAATGAAAGAGGAAATGGATCTTCACAAGTAGGAATAAATCACTCTTAAAGGAGTTTAATTTTTGCATATTAATACTTTTTTGAATCATACACTGAAGTATCTTCCTTCAATGAAAAAATACATTGTAGTTGGAAGAAGGGTTCATTTTAGTGGACCCCAGAGTGTTGTTTTAAAGATGGGTATCAGCACAGGACAACTTCTTAAGATCCCCTGTGAGGAACCTACAGTCTTGAAAAGGGAAATGGTTTCTTCTCACAGAATGTGAATTTCTAAAGAAATGCATTGCAGAGAATTTCCATATGAAGAGGTTTCTTTCAGCTAAACAACCAGTTGCGTATGTATAAATGTTGTGAATTAACATAAATGGTGGACTCCCCCCAATTCTTGGTGATTTATTTGGTTTTGTTACAGTAAGTAGTTAGTTATTAACAGAGCAAATGGAATGAAACATTAAGCCTGATTAACTAGGAAAGGACAGCTTCTAGACACTCCAGGAGTTAGCCACATTGCCATGCTAAGGGGACTAACATCCCTCTCTTCTCCTTCCCCCATTAGGTAGTAAGGACTGGCTTTCTAATCTTCCCAGGGTCCAACCAGCTCCTTCACAAGGATTACTGGAGGGAGGGCAAAAGAGTAAAGGGGAAATTCCTTCTCAGGGCACATGTGCAGTAAAAGCCAAAATGGTACAAGAGAAGATCCTTCTGCTAAGGCATGCACAGTAGGAGCCAAAATGGTGACCACACAGGGGAGGAGTCTACCCTGGGAAAATCTAGGGAAAAGACCAGATAAGGATAAGGGCACAAAACCCTGAAAGATCCAGGAAAGGTTTTGGTTAGGGGGAAGCATCAGCACAACCCCCAGAGAATTAGGAAGATGACTGATTAGTTTGAAGGAAAGCTTACCCCTTCCCAAACCCAAGAAGATATAATCAAAGCTTAACAAAGGTCTAGAGCTCATTTGTTTGCGCTCTCTCTTTTTGTAGCAGCCTTATGCACCTGGTAGCCACACAGGCTGAAGTGCATACTGAAGTACAGGCCCTAGTGCAGTGTTGGTCACAGCCTGGATGCTATCAATCCTCGGTGGCAGAAATAAAGATGGAGAAATGAGACACAGAGAAGTTCTGCATCTCTGGGCCATGGCCTTCCTGGGCCTGATGGGCATGGGCATGGGTGTGGGCCTCTGGTCCCAGAGGCTGGACTTCTTCTGCAACAAGATGAAGCTGAGCTATCGGATTGTCCAAGACACATCAGGCACCTGGGAGCAATCCTTTGTTTTCGCTCCAATAAATCTTGCCACTATTGCTCTCACCGTCCTATGGATGAGTCCCCAAAATGCTTTTCTTGTGACTCCATAGAAGATTCTTATTTACAGGGCAACAGTTTCTATATAGTCAAAGCTATGAACAGTGAGCAAGAATACAAAGGATGAGGAAAAGTTATATCTTGTCTCAGTTTCTAATTTTGGGCTCTTTGCTATGATATTTACTAGCTTCATACATGTCACTAAAACTAATTGTTGAGAAAATGGTATGATAGGAGACTATAACTGTGCCCTGTCTTCCATTGTGGCCTTTTTGTTCAACTTTCTCTACAGGGGATATGGTGCTTTCCCACACCTTCTGGGTTTCTGTTGTCACAAAGAATGATCTAGGTGAATTCTTAATACTAAGCCAGGACGGATTTAGGAATTGAGCACTGCAAACACAACCAAATAGATTCCCAGTGTCTGAACATTCAGGCAATGACAAGAAGCAAAAGCTTCTTCAAACCAACATTTGACAAATTAGCTATTAATCAAATTCCTCAAATTAGCAAATATCAAGCTTTTTTGGTCTCAGACCCCTGTACATACTTAAAAGTTATTTAAGATCCTGACAGCTTTCATTTATATGGGTTGTATCTATCAATATTTACCACATTAGACATTAAAACTGATATTTAAGAATGTTAATATATTAATCCATTTAAAATAATAATAAACCCATTATATATTAATATAAATAACATATGTAATTAACTTACCAAAATACTGAAAAGGGTGACATTGTTTTACATTTCTTCATACCTCTTAAATGTCCTGCTTGATAGAAGATATTTGCATTCTCATATCTGTTTTTACATTCAATCTGTATTCATATATTGTTTTAGTTTAATGCTGTAGAAAAATATCTGGCCTCACATTGTTATATAGATATAAAAAGGAGGAGCATTTTAATAAGCTTTTTATATGTGTTCATATTTTTCTTTCATACAACACTAAAACTAGACAAGAAGTAGTTTTTTAAAGGATAACAGCAATGTGGATTATGAAAGCATATCAAGGAACTTTTCATATTCCAATTCATTAAAATTCATTGATTTATCTTGTACTTTGAATGGATCTTTTAGCCATGCATTATTTGTAACAATATGTATTCGTCTTTTGGAAAACATTTGTTAATTGAGTTATGCAACTGTTGATACAATTCACTATATAGAAACAAAAATGCATCATATAAAAACATATGCACCCCAATATTCATAGCAAAATTATTAAATTATTTACAATAGCCAACTGCTGGGAACAACCTAAGTGCCCAGCAGTAAACGAGTGGATCAAAAAACTGTGGTATATTTACACAATGGAACACTATGCAGAAGAAAGAAAGAAGGAAGCTTACCATTCACAACAGCATGGATGGGACCGGAGAGCATTAAGCTAAGTGAAATGAGCCAGGTGGTTAAGACACATACCATATGATCTTACCTACAAGTGGAACCTAATCAACAAGACAAACAAGCAAGCAAAATATAACCAGAGACATGGAAACAAACAGTGACCAGAGGGGAGGGAGGAAAGGGATAAGTGAGGAAAGAAGGGGAACATGTACAAAGTACCCATGGACATGGACAACGCGGTAGGGATTGACTGTGGGAGCGGGGAGGTAGGCGAAGCTACAGAGAACAATGGGAGAAAATTTGGGAAAACTGTAATAGAACAGCAGTAAAATAAAAAATAATACTGAAAGTAAACTAATTGAAAAAACTTTAAATACATTTATTAAAATGGGAGAAAAAACAAAAATGTTTTATAGTCAAAACATTCACATGCTGAGAAAAGCTTTTTCAAACACATACTTTTAGGAAGAACGTTTATAAACCATAAACAAAATCTAGGAAGAGCATATTGTGTTTCTTACACTAAGTGTATAATGTAAACTCTTGGCTGGTATGGCCGGGAAATAAAATTTTCATGCTAATCAAATACTCTGCAATATTATACCATGAGTATTATAATTTCTAAGTGTTAGAAGCTCACTGTTACACTCATACCAAGCATAATTTGCTTATAAATATATAGAAAGGTATTTCAGAATCTTGCTGAAGCCTGTGCCATAATTTTGACATAAGCTTCACTGTACATGAATTTCCTTCAATACAGTTCTAGTTAAAAATACTTCTGGCAATAAAATCATTGTATTAATGGTCATGTTCACTCATAGAAAGACTTCAAAGAGGATTGCAGGTGCCATTTGAGTTGGGGGGAGAGGTGAAGGCAGCAGCTACCCCTGACCAAAACAACACAACCAACTCCAGCTTCAGGCCAGCATTGTTTCATTCTCCTTAAAGTATCCCCTGGCCCCCTCCACAAACCAATTTTCAAAGATTCTCCTCTGAAAATGCAAATACACTGTGAGGTGTGTATGTGTGATGTACTGGTATTAATTACATCTTTGTTCACAAAGGGTTAATAAAGAAATGGCACAGGATAGAAAATGGTAGCATCTGGAGTGGAAAAATGGATCTGTTAGAGAAATGAAGTACCTGTGCTAAATATTGTCTTTTCATAGTTTTGCTTAGGATCTCAGTTATGAAAAATTGCTGTCACAGATGTTGGAAACAACATTCTATAATGTTATCTTGCATTGGCCTCTATGCTGATCATTTCTAGTGAGCCCAAATGAATCTCAAGTGGTCAGATCTAATGCATTACCATAATTTGTATTACCCAAGCTGTTCCCCTTCATGAAGATATTTTTAAAAAGCTTAGGCAAAGTCATAAATAAAGGCAAACAGAAAACCTCTTTGGGGGAAGAGGTTTTTTCCACAAATAAAATGGCTACCTTTACAGCTGGTAATAATCTTGTAAAAAATGCATCACATTTGTTACTGTAACCACTGGTTTCAGTAGAGAAGTGTGTAATAAATAGGAAGTTGTGGAGCACATGGTGATGTATTCAAGTTGTCCAAAGATCTGATTTTAACTTGAAAACACAAATTTTAACATTGGCAACAAATACTTGTCAGTTATTTTTTTAATTGTTGTTCAAGTGCACTTGTCTCCATTTTCCCCCCACCACTCTCCTCCACCCCACTGACCCCCACCTCCCACCCTCAATCCTACCCGCCTTGGCTTTGTCCATAAATCCACTATACATGTTCCTTGACCACCCTTCCCTTGTTTCTCCCATTAACCCCTGACCTCCCCTCTGGTCACTGTCCATTGGTTCTTTATTTCAATGTCTCTGGTTGTATTTTGCTCACTTGTTTGTTTTGTTGATTAGGTTCCACTTATAGGTGAGATCATATGGTATTTGTCTTTCACTGTCTAGCTTATTTCACTTAGCATAAGGCTCTACAGTTCCATCCAAGCTGTTGTGAGGGTAGGAGCTCCGTTTCTCTTTCTGCTGTGTAGTGTTTCATTGTGTAAATATACCACAGTTTTTCTGATCCATTCATTTACTGATGGTCACCTAGCTTGCTTCCAGCACTCAACTGTTATAAATTGTGCTGCGATGAACATTAAGGTACATAGGTTCTTTTGAATTAGTGTTTCTGGATTCTTAGGGTATAATCCTAGCAGTGGAATTGCCAGGTAAAAGGGCAGTTTCATTTTTAGTTTTCTGAGGAAATTCCATACTGTTTTCCACAGTGGTTTCACCAGTCTGAGTTCCACCAACAATGTACTAGGGTTTCCTTTTCTCCACAATCTCACCGGCACTTACTGTTTGTTGATTTGGTTATGACGGCCATTCTGAACTGGTGTGAAGTGGTATATCATTGTGGTTTTAATTTGCATCTCTCTGATGGCTAGTGATGCTGAGCATCCTTTCATCTGTCTCTGGATCCTCTGTATGTCCACCTTGGAGAAGTGTCTGTGTAAGATCTTTGTACATTTTCTAATAGGATTGTTTATCTTCCTGGCATTGAGTTGTGTGAGTTCTTTATATATTTTGGAGATCAAACCCTTGCTGAGGTATCACTGGCAAATATGTTTCCCCATAGGGCTGGTTCCCTTTTCATTTTGTTGATATTTTCCTGAGCCATGCATAAGCTCTTTAATTTAATGTAGTCCCATTTGTTTATTCTTTCCTTTATATCCCTTGCCCTAGGAGACGTATTGGTGAAAATATTGCTGCGTGAGACATCTGAAATTTCTTGTCCATATTCTCCTCTAGGATTTTTTGTGGTATCATGAGTTATATTTAAGTCTTTTGTCCATCTTGAGTTTATTTTTGTGTATGATGTAAGTTGGTGGTCTAGTTTCATTTTTTTGCATGTATATGACCAGATCTCCCAATACCATTTATTGAAGAGGATATTTTTACTCCATTTTATGCTTCTTCCCCCTTTTTTAAATATTTATTGACCATAGAAACTTGGGTTATTTCTGGGTTCCTCTATTCTGTTCCATTGATCTACGTGTCTGTTCTTATGCCAGTACCAAACTGTTTTGAATACAATGGCCTAGTAATACAGTTTCATGTCAGGTATTGTGATCCCTCATACTTTGTTCTTCTTTCTCAAAATTGCTGCAGCTATTTAGGGTCATTTATGGTTCCATATAAATTTTTGAAATGCTTGTTCTGTATCCTTAAAATATGTCATTGGTATTTTAATAGGAATTGCATTGAATCTATAGATTGCTTTGGGTAGCATGAACATTTTGATGATGTCAATTCTTCCAATCCATTAACATAGTATATGCTTCCATTTATTTGTGTCTTCTTTAATTTCCTTTTTCGGTGATGTGTACTTTTCTGAGTACAGGTCTTTTACCTCCTTGGTTAGGTTTATTTCTAGGGATTTTATTTTTCTTGTTGTCATAGCAAATGGGACTTTTTCCTGATTTCTGTTTCTGATACTTCATTGTTGATGTACAAAAATGCCTTTGATTTCTGCATATTGACATTGTATCCTGCTGGCTTTTCCAAATTCACTTATTAGCTCAAGTAGTTTTTTTTACTAGAGCCTATAGGATATTCTATGTACACTATCATGTCATCTGCAAACAGTGACAGTTTTACTTCCTCCTTTTTAATTTGGGTACCTTTTATTTCTTTTTCTTGTCTGACTGTTGTGGCTAGGATTTTCAATACTATGTAGAATAGAAGTGGTGAAAGAAGACATCCCTGTCTTATTCCTGATCTTAGTGGGAAAGCTTTTAGTTTCTGACTGTTGAGTATGATGTTGGCTGTAGGTTTCTCATATATGGTCTTCATTATGCTGAAGTATACTCCCTCTACTCCGACTTTGCTGAGTATTTTATCATAAGTGGGTGCTGTACCTTATCAAATGCTTTTTCCTCATCTATTGATATGATCATGTGATTTTTGTCTTCCCTTTTGTTCATGTGATGTATTATGCTTATTTTCTTTACCCAAGATTATATGGCAGTTAAGAATAGTACATGGTTTAATAAAATTGCCTTGATTTGACTTAATACAAATTTTTGGTACCACCTATGCAAATGCCACTTCAGTGCAAAGGCAAATAATGTCTTCGATTTTTTGTAAAACTTTCTTTGATCTTGAGGTTCCACTAAAAGTGTCTCAGAGCACACCTTTGTAAATCATGCAGGCAATTGCCAACAGAGAGAGAGATGACTATAAGGGAAAGGAAGGGAAATAAACACACTTAAGAACCAAAAAATAAAATAAAATAAAATAAAATTGTCTCAGGGCACCCAGGGATCTATATAACTGTGGGTAGATAATTATGTTACATAGGTAATGACATAGGCATTGATAAAAAGTTCAGGAAATATGTTGTTACGAAATACTACAGAGAGAGCTACATAATCTTTTGTGCTGAAAATAACCATATACTATATACTAGATTTCATTATTCTAACATTAATGAAAAGAGATATGTTCTCTGTAGGGCCCTTTTGTCTGTCTTCAAATATACCCTTGATGTTCTCTTCGCTTTCTCCCTTGTGATTACTTTTCCTATATTTATTTCAGTCTAGATCAGTTTAATCTTAGCTAATATTAATTGAGGCCAGCTATTGCTTATTTGATAGGATTTAGGAAGTTGTGAAGCATGAGCCAAGGCCAGCCATTCATATGGAAAAGCAGCTTGGGTGGGCCCATAAATTGGGTGGGGTGGAGTCTCTGGGGATCTCCAAGGTGGGTCAGAGTGTTAGCCAAGTTGATGGAGTCTCAGATATAGCAATAGCTTGCTGGCTCAGTCTGGACGAATGTGGTTTCTTTAATTCTGTAGCTGTCAGACTTCTATTCGACTCAATTTCTGACAGTTCTGAGTGAAGGTTGTTCTATATTTTAGTTGCAATTTTGATGTGGTTGTATAAATAGGTGAGCCATGTCTGCCTACACTGCCATCTTGACCTGAAGTCCTTATATCATAACTCTTATCTCAATCCCTTTGATGAATAAGTGCCTAGAGTATAGACAGGACTTTACATCCATTATCTACAATCTTCACAAGGACCTGCAAGATAAGGATTTACATTTTACTTATGAGGAAACCGATATCTAATGAAGTCAGCTAATTGTTTCAAGCTTAAATGACTGGTAATAAAACCAGGAAGGCTGGCATTCATGCTGCCTGTTACCTACCAAACCCAATAAGAGAGACAGGGATTGAACATGTATGGGCTCTTTATTCAGATGGTCATGTATGGGCACTTTATTCAGATGGTTGGAGATCTGAAAAGATGGAGGGGTTGTACCCTAACAGACCTTTTTAAATTCCATTTTAAACTGACACTTTTTATAAGGAGAAGAAAAGTGTAGGTGTAAGGGGTTTGGAATTCAGGGAAAAAGTTAATCTGATAAAATCTGCAGCATTCTTTCATCTGTGTCCTGGGGGGTGGGCCTCTCACCCTGGAGCACAATGGCTCAGATCCCATCTTGATTGCTTGCATTCCTCCTGAGGCAAAGGTTCAACTGCTTATGGTCTCCTGGAGTCAGGATGGGTCATACCTTCAATTCCTGAAACAATGGCTTTTTACATGCATTGATTACTAAGCTTATTAGCTATTACCTGAAACTAAAATTATTCCAACATTTTAGTCCCCCATCAGTAAGGACAGTATTTGAACTCAGTATACTGTGGCTCCAAAGTTCTTTCAATTAAATACTGCTAGCCTTTCTTCTTCCTCATTTGAATAATCTCATTTTCCTCATGCCAATAACCTTTGTGATCATGTCCCAAATCAAATTCCTAAAATCTTTTTTCTACTTCCTCTTCTGAACTTCAGTTGGTCTATAAAAAGTTATGGGTGGCCCGGCTGGTGTAGCTCAGTGGATTGAGCGCGGGCTGGGAACCAGAGGGTCCCGGTTCGATTCCCAGTTGGGGCACATGCCTGGGTTGCGGGCCAGGTCCCCAGTGAGGACCATGTGAGAGGCAACCATACATTGCTGTTTTTCTCCCTCCCTTCTCCTCTCTCTGAAATAAATAAATAAAATCTTTAAAAAAAAAAAGTTATGGGTGATTAAAAGTTATGCATCATAATCACCCATTCTGATAGACCTTTCTTTAATATTCATTACTCTTTGACTCTATAACATTTCACATGATTATTCACTGTGAAGACACCACAAACAAGAAATTTTACGTCTAAGTTCAGATAGATCAAATCCTTGTTTTGCCATTTATTATCCAGGTTATCTCGGGCAAGTTACATTACCTACCTGAGCTTCAGTGACTTCATCTGTAAAATGGACATAATGCATTTACATTTTAGGCCAATTATGGTAATTCAATGTAATTGTTCATTTAAAGACCTTTAAAATGGCAATAAATGTTAGTTGTCTTTCTCCACATTCTATGAAATGCCCTTTTTGATTTATTAACACTGGTTTCCATACATCTTTAATTGCTCTTTTAAAAAATTTATTGCTGTCTTCTTTTTCGCCTTTAGGCTTCAAATCTTAATTTCAAAACATGCTATTAGTAGGCCTCTTTTATCTTTACTCCTCCTTTGTGATCTCATCAAAAATTAAAATCTGTACTTTTCTAATAAAGACAAAGATCCATAATTGTCTACAATATATTTCCACTACATATTTAATGTGTTTCAAATCTCAGTGAATACACTGCCCCCTACCAGTCTACTTCTTGATTGATGGGATATCCTCCAAATATTCTAGAGTAAACATCTAAAGCAATCCTGCTGGTAAGGAAGACGATATATATGCTTAAGGTTGTGTCCTCTAAGGGGAAAATTCTACATCATATTTCAGTAGAAAAAGACTTCATTGAACTAACCTAGTCAAGCCACTAGGAAAAAAAATAAACAAACAATAAGGCCCAAGGGAGAAAATTCATCAGCCAGAGTTGTTGAAACATATTATCTAAATTGTCCTTATTAAGAAAAAATGTATGATACATGCAAATAAATAGAAAGGGTGCCACATAGATAAGAGAAAGAGCAAGTGATAGAAATTACCTTGAGGGAGTCAAGATGTTGGACTTATACCCACAAGTTTCAAAGTAGCTATTATAAATACAGGGACTGGCACAAATAATGCCACCCCTTTTTAAGGAGATTTTATTTATTTATTTTTAGAGAGGGGGAAAGGGAGGAAGAAGGCTGGGGAGAGAAAAATCAATGTGTGGTTACCTCTCACACGCCCACAAGTGGGGACCTGACCCACAAACCAAGCACGTGCCCTGACTGGGAATCGAACCAGCGACCCTTTGGTTCACAGGCCAGCACTCCACTGATCCACACCAGCCAGGGTAATAATGCCCCTTTTTTATTACAAAATATTTTATTACAAAATCATAAGCATGTAATTTTGTAACATAACAATATCATACTCAAGCACACCATATGGCATTTAAAGTGAAATGTTGAAATTAAAACTAGAAATTATTATACCCATAGTATTACCCTACCAAACACACTCAAGCAGGCCTTACTTCTGCCAGATCCTTCCTGTATGTTCAAACAACTAAAAGATTATCATTAAACTGTTGAAATTATATTTAAAATAAAATTTCTGAAGATAATATACAATAAATAAAAAGAAGAAATCACTAGAGAGGCTCAAAAGTAGATATTAGAAAGCAAAAAAAGGAATAAGTAAAACAATATAGATCAATAGAGATTATGAAATCTGAAGAATAGAGAGAGAAAAAAGAGAATAAATGAATGGAAAAATATGGTATGTTATTAAGTGTGTGACATATAATGAGAGTATCAGAAACAAAGAAGAAAAAGAAGGGAGCCAAACATATTTAAAGAAATAATGGCTGAAAATATCTTAAACTTGATGAAAAACAATGTACACATTTAAAAAGCTCAATAAACTCTAAGCACAATAGATTCAAAATGGTGGAGTAAGGACCCCTGATAGTGCTCTTCTTGGTAAAATCAATAAGAACAATGGGAAAATTGTCAAAATCAAATTTCACTACTCTGGAAACTGACTAAAGTCTTTCAACAATCCAGGGAATGTTTATAGAGAAAAATTGCTTAATCTTGGAAAGAACAGCGAGCTTTCTAATGTTCTAACTTGCTCTATTTCCATAACCTTTTCCCAAGATCTGCAGTAGCCGTGAAATCCAATAGCCTGGAAACACAGTGGCAGCCTGGCAGTCACTAGAGAAATCAAAATGAGGTTCAAGGGCTTCCAAAGTTTCATTCCCAGAGAACTGTTATTATTGGACCTATCTGGACATTTCCTGGAAAATGCCACGAACAGGGCTTGTTTGACTGAACTCAGAGATTTCCCAGTGTGAGCAATAATTCTGCTGGGGCATTTTTCAGAAACCTTGGGAATAATTGTTTAGGATGACAGTTTCTGAAGTGGTAAATATCAACTGTTACAGACAATAACCTAACAAAATATTTAGAAGGAAAGCTATAGAATAGTAAGTCCAATAGGGGATTTGAAATGCTTCATCATATTCTTAGACATCTAGAAAGTCACATATATGTGTAGGGCAATGTGCATAACCAGACCTGTGCACATGATTAAAAAAAAACTGAGAAAACTCTAAGCCCTCACTTCTGGCCAAACTTAAAACTCTGAACTATGAAGAAATGAAAACTAGGGAATATTTAAAATTGTCTGGCTAAGTATTACTACAACGTGCACATAAATTTCCTCCACAAAAATTGGTAGACCTATTGGTTTCAGTTAATCTTTGTTCAATAACTAGATGATTACTTGGTTAACCAACAGAGACTTCAGTGGCCACATGCAACAAAGAATTCACATAATTTATTAAAATTTATAGAATTAGTTTAGAAAAGTCACTAAATGATCAAATAAAAATAATAATAAACAGCAACAACAACCAGTAATAACAACAAAGCCAAAGGAAAGAAAGAATATAATTTCTAGAATAACTACATATTATTATTTTCAGTATCTAGTATATAACACAAAATATTAGAAAGGTAAAAAACCAAGAAAGTATGGTACATGCACAGAAAAAATAAAACAATCAAAAGAAACCTTCTCTAATGTATCCCAGAAAGTTTACATACTAGACAAAAAGCTTAAATCAACTATTGTAAATATATTAAAAGAACTAAAGGAAACCATATTCAAAAAACTAAAGAAAAGTGTGAGAATGAAAATACAACACATCTAAACTTTTGGGATGCAGCAAAAACAATAATAAGAGTGAAGTTTATATCATTACAGACCTATCTCGAGAAAAAAAGAAAAATCCCAAGTAAACACCCTAACATTGCATCTTGAAAATCTAGAAAAAGAAGAACAAAATTAGTTAAAGTCAGCAGAAGAAAAGAAATAAAACTTAGAGCATAATTAAATGAAATAGAGTACAAAAAGTCTGCACAAAAAATTAATACAACAAAGAACTGGCTCTTTGAAAAGATTAATAAAATTGACAAAGCTCTAGCTAAGGAAATATAAGACTCAAACAAAATCAGAAATAAAAGAAGTTACCACACATACCACAGAAATACAAAGGATCATACAAGAATCCTATGGAAAAGTATATGTCACCAAATTTAATAAGCTAGAAGAAATGGATAAGTGCCTAGAAATATATAACTTTTTTGGACTGAATCAAGAAGAACTGGAAAATCTAAATAGACCAAATAATAGTGAGGAAATTCAAACAACCATCAAAAACCTCCCCAAAAATAAAAGACCAGGACCAGATGACTTCCCTAGTTAATTCTACCAAGCATTCATAGAAGACTTAATATTTATTCTTGTAAAATTCTTACAAAAAATTGAAGAAGAGACTATACATTCTAACACGTTTTATGAGGCCAACATAACCTTGATAGCAAAACCTCGCAAGGATAACACAAGCAAAGAAAACTGCAGACCAATATCTCTGATGAATACAGATGCAAAAATACTAAACAAAACTAGCAAATTGAATACAACAATCCATTAAAAATAATATATCACAATCAAGTGGAGTTCATTTCACAGGTACAATAATGATTCCACATATGCAAATCTATTAATGAAACACACAAAGTTAACAAAATAAAGGATAAAAATCATATAATCTTATCAATATATGCAGCAAAATGCGTTTGATAAAACGCAACATCCGTTTATGATTAAAACACTCAATAAATATGGTAAAGTAATAAATAAATAAATAATATACTCAATAAAATGGGTATAGAAACTACGTACACATACTAAAGGCCATAAATGACAAACCCTCAGCCAATATCATACTCAATGGTGAAAAACTGAAAGCTTTTCCTCTAAGATCAGGAATAAAGGAAGGATGCCCACTTTCACCACTCTTATTCAACATAGCGCTGGGAGTCCTAGCCACAGTAATTAGGCAAGACAAAGAAATAAGGCATTCAGATAGCAAATGAAGAAGTAAAACTGTCACTTTTTGCAGATGAAATTATGTATATATAAAACCCTAAAGATTCCACCAAAACTATTAGAAACAATAAACAAATACAGTAAAGTTGCAGGATAAAAATAATCAATGTACAAAAAGCCACTGCATTCCTATATAATAATAAAATTGTGAAAAGAAAACTTAAAAAACTATTTCTTTTGCAATTGCCATAAAAGAATAAAATATCTAGGATTAAACCTAACAAGGGATGTAAAGGACATGTACACTAAAAACTACAAATTATCATTAAAAGACATCGGAAAAGACACAAGGAAATGGAAAGATATCCCACACTCGTGGATTCAAAGAATCAACATAGTTAAAATGGCCACATTACCAAAAGCAATATACAGATTTAATGCAATCCCCATCAAAATCCCAATGACATATATTAAGGGAATAAATTTTTAAAAAATTCATCATATTTGTATAGAACCACAAAAAACCCAAATAGAAGGAAGATGGTGGCGAGATAGGGGGAACAGAGTTTACTTCCTCCTGCCCACTGGTTGATTTTCTGAGGAACGGGGCAAAAACACAGCAGTATTCCAGCACATGTGATGATTGTTGACCAAGAAGATTACAGGGGAATTTGAACATTCATACGGTAAGCAGAGTGCTTGGGAAGGAAAGGGTCTCCCTCAGAACCAGCCCGGGGAGCAGGGTGGGGCTTCAGTCCCAGACC
Organism: Micronycteris hirsuta; assembly: GCA_004026765.1. Taxonomy (NCBI): domain Eukaryota; kingdom Metazoa; phylum Chordata; class Mammalia; order Chiroptera; family Phyllostomidae; genus Micronycteris; species Micronycteris hirsuta. The sequence continues at coordinate 6,101 of PVJI01013200.1, read as the reverse complement.
TGGCAACCGCCGGATCGGGCGCAAGATTCTTGGGGAGAGCCAGATTGGGATTTGTGAGTGGTCAGATGCTTGTTTGGTCTGGCGGGCATAAATAAGAAGAATTTTTCGGAGAGAAAAAACAGGAAAAAAAGTGGTGCTCCGTGGCTATTTGGACAGGCCCCACCCCCAACAGTCCGGAGGTCGTTGCCCGACGGGCATCGCTGCTCAAAGGGGATACGGTGCGCGACCCGGATCGGCACGCGGCAACCGGGACCGGAGGCCCAGGGAAGTCTGCCTATAGCACTGGAGTGAGAACAGGGTCGGCCCTCGCCCGCAGCAGCCTGCGCTTCCATCAAGGGGAATTGGAGGCTGTTTGAACTCAGGGACCAAGGCCCCTCCCAGCTCATTCCAGAAGAATTGGGAACAGCTTGCAGTCAGCGGCTCTACGGCCAAGTGCGACCTGCAAAAGCAAACGAGAAGCTAAGGGCTGTGCGCACCCGCGATCCGTGGTCTAACTGCGCACAGTTCAAAAAGACCAGGGACAGTGCACAACTGGGCCCCTCAGCCAGAGCTCTTTGGCGCACATCCCAGGGACAGACAAGAGAGGGAACAGAGGCACACAGCTCAAAAATACCAGGGAGAGTGGGCAACCAAGGCCCCTCGGATTGCCGGCGCACAACCCAGGGACAGAGTTAAAAGCCAGCACAGGTGTACGGAGCTCACGGAGCTCAGGCCGACAGCTGGGGACAAAGCATTTGCCATCCAGCCCCAGCGCACGTAGCCCGGCAGGACCAATCAGCTTTGTGGGAATAAGACAGAAGCACCCCACTGAGGGGAGTGGCAGACCGGAGCTTCAGACCGCACAAACTCTTAACTCAGAGCGGGGTCCAAACTATCCAGAAAGGGCACGGAAAGAACCTATTAGTTAGACCAGCAGAGAGAAAATAGGCGATGGGAGAGCTGCCCCTATCAGGTGCACATCAAAAGATCGTTTGGACTCAGAAGCACACCGAGGAACTGGGCTGGGGTCTGGACCACAGCAAAGAGTACATCTGAGGAAGGAAGAAAAGCAAAACTAGTATCTTCCAAGCTGGACGCAGCCTGGCCAGGCAGCTTTAAAATCAGAAAGCTGAAGGTTTTTTTGTGTGTGTTTTTTTTTGTTTGTTTGTTTTGGGGTTTTTTTGTTTTGTTTTATTCTGTTTTTGTTTTTTTAGCCCTTCTTCCTCTCTGTCCTTAACTATTTTTTAATTCCTTCTTCCTCCCTCTCCTATAGTATTCTTAGTCCCCTCCTCCTCATATCTCTCTCTTTTTTTTACTTTTTTGTTTTGTTTTGTTTTGTTATTTTTTAATTTATAAAAGATAAAAAAAGAAATTTTTTTCTTTTAATTCGTCCTTCCACTCTTTCCTTCTTTACACTTTATTCCTCCTTCCTCCCTTCCTTTCCCTATAGTATTCTTTCTCCCTTCCTTCACTCCTTTTTTTCTTTCTTTCTTTTTCTTCTTTCTTTCCCCTTCGTCCTCTCTCCTCTTTACCTACAGGTGAGACATAAAAACCTGGAGCTGTGAAAAGACCAGAGTCAGTCCCAGACAGGGGCCAGTCCAAAAAATAGAGACAGTGAGACAAAATTAACTTTGCTACTCCAGACGACTTGACAGATTAATTTAAGAAACAGAGGATAGCAAGAAGAGTCTCACAAACAATGGGAAGACAAAGAAGCAACCCCCAAATGAAAAGAAAGGAAGACACCCCAGAAAGAACGATAAATGAAACAGAGGCAAGCCAACTATCAGATATCGAGTTCAAAGCATTGATTATGAGGAAGCTCAAGAAGCTCGATGAGCTAGCAGAGAGTATCCAGAAACTACAGGGAAACTATGATGAACTCACTGCAAACTACGTCAGCATGAAAAAGGAAATAGAAACTATCCAAAAGGGCCAAGGGGAAATGAAAAATACAATATCTGAACTAAAGAACACAATAGAAGGAATCAAAAGTAGGCTCGATGAAGCAAAGGATCAGAACAGCGAGCTGGAAGACAAAGTAGAAAAAAACACCCAAAATGAGCAGGACCAGGAAAAGAGACTCAGAAAGAATGAAGAGGTATTAAGGGAAATGCAGGACAACATGAAACGTAATAATATTCGTATAATAGGGATACCAGAAGGGGAAGAAGAAGGACAAGGAATAGAAAGTGTGTTTGAAAAAGTAATGATGGAAAACTTCCCGAATCTGATGAGAGAAAAAGTCACACAAGTCCAAGAAACACAGAGAGTCCCAATCAAAAGGAACCCAAACAGGCCCACTTCAAGACACATCATCATTAAAATGGCAAAATTCCAAGACAAAGAGAGAATCCTAAAGGCAGCAAGACAGAGACAGGAAAAACATACAAGGCAGCCCCAATAAAGTTAGCAGCTGACTTCTCAACGGAAACACTCCCAGCCAGAAGAGAATGGCAAGAAATATTCCAGAGGCCTGCAACCAAGACTACTCTAACCAGCAAGGCTCTCAATCAAGATAGATGGCCAAAAAAGGAGCTTCCCAGACAAAATAAGTCTAAAAGAATACACCTCCACCAAACCAGCTCTGTAAGAGATCCTGAAGGGACTGATTTAAGGAAAGGAATGGAAAGAGAGAGAGTGAGGAACACAGGTACAAAAAAAAATGGCAATGAATAAGTACCTAACAATAATAACCTTAAACGTTAATGGATTAAATGCTCCAATTAAAAGACATGGAATAGCGGAATGGATAAGAAAGCATGACCCACACATGTGCTACCTACAAGAGACCCACCTCAGGACAAAAGACTTACACAGACTGAAATTGAAGGGCTGGAAACAAGTTTTCCAAGAAAACGGACAAGAAAAAAGAGCTGGGATAGCAATACTCATATCAGAAAAAATAGACTTCAAAAAAAGGGCCATAAAGAGAGACCCAGAAGGACACTTTATAATACTCAAGGGAAGAATCCACCAAGAAGACATAAATATTGTAAATATATATGCACCCAACACAGGAGCACCCAAATACATAAAAAAAAATCTTGGAGGACTTCAAGAAAGTCATCGATAGCAACACAATTATAGTAGGGGACTTCAACACCCCACTGTCAAAAATGGACAGATCCTCCAAACAAAATATCAACAAAGACATTGTGGCATTGAACAATGCCCTAGAAGAAATGGACTTAAATGATATATATAGGGCCCTTCACCCCAAAGAAGCTAAATATACATTCTTTTCAAATGCACATGGAACATTCTCAAAAATAGACCATATGATAGGACACAAAACAAGCCTCAACAAATTCAAGAAAATTGAAATCATACCAAGTATTTTCTTTGACCACAAGGGATTGAAATTAGAAACCAACCCAAAGGAAAAAACCCCAAAAAACTCAAAATCATGGAGACTGAATAGCATGCTGTTAAACAATGAATGGGTCAAGGACGAGATTAGGGAAGAAATCAAAAAAGTTCCTTGAAACAAATGAAAATGAACTGACAACAACCCAAAACTTATGGGACACAGCGAAGGCAGTCCTGAGAGGAAAGTTCATAGCAATACAGGCCTACCTAAAAAAAACAGAAGCAGTTTACACAAACAGCCTAACCCTATGCCTACAAGAACTTGAGGAACAACAGCAAAGACAACCCAGAGCAAGTAGAAGGAAGGAAATAACCAAGATCAGAGCAGAATTAAATGACTTAGAGACGAAAAGGACAATTCTAAGGATCAACGAATCCAGGAGCTGGTTCTTTGAAAAGATAAATAAAATTGGCAAGCCTTTAAGCAGGCTCATCAAGAAAAAAAGAGAGAGGATTCAAATAAACTCAATCAGAAATGAAAGAGGAGATATTACAACTGATGCCACAGAAATACAAAGGATTATAAGTCACTACTATGAAGAACTGTATGCCAAGAAATATGAAAACCTAGGAGAAATGGACAAATCCTTAGAAAAATATAATCTTCCAAAACTCAATAAGGAAGAAACAGAAAGCCTGAACCAACCAATAACAGCAGATAAAATTAAAGCAGTAATCAAAAAACTCCCAACACACAAAAGCCCTGGACCAGATGGTTTCACAGGAGAATTCTACAAAGCATTTAAGGAGGAACTAACACCTATCCTTCACAGACTATTCCAAAAAATCCAAAATGATGGAAGACTCCCAAACTCTTTTTATGATGCCAGCATCATCCTAATCCCAAAACCATGAAAAGACACAACAAAGAAAGAAAACTTCAGGCCAATATCACTGATGAACATTGACGCTAAAATTCTCAACAAAATATTAGCAAACCACTACCAGCAATACATTAAAAAGATCATTCACCATGACCAAATGGGTTTCATCCCAGGGATGCAAGGATGGTACAATATTCGCAAAACAATAAACGTAATACATCACATAAACAAAAGCAAAGACAAAAATCACATGATCATATCAATAGATGCAGAAAAAGTATTCAATCAGGTACAGCATCCATTTATGATAAAGACACTTAGCAAAGTGGGAATAGAGGGAGCATTCCTCAACATAATAAAGGCTATATATGAGAAACCTACAGCCAACATTATACTCAATGGACAAAAACTAAAATCTTTCCCACTAAGATCAGGAACAAGACAAGGTTGCCCACTATCACCACTTCTATTCAACATAGTTCTGGAAGTTTTGGCCACAGCAATCAGACAAGAAAGGAAATAAAAGGCATCCAAATTGGAAAAGAGGAAACAAAACTGTCGTTGTTTGCAGATGACATGATAGTATACTTAGAAAATCCTATAGACTCCGCCAAAAAACTTCTCGATCTAATAATTGAATTTGGCAAGACAGCAGGATATAAAGCCAATATACAGAAATCAAAGGCATTTTTTGTATACCAACAGTGAATCAGCAGAAACAGAAATCAGAAAAAAAATCCCATTTCATATAGCAACAAAAAAAATAATAAAATACCTGGGAATAAACCTAACCAAGGAGGTAAAAGCCCTGTACTCAGAAAACTACACAACACTGAAGAGAGAAATCATGGAAGACACAAACAAATGGAAACATATATCGTGCTCATGGATTGGAAGAATCAACATCATCAAAATGTGCATACTCCCCAAAGCAATATATAGATTCAATGCAATCCCTATCAAAGTACTAATGACATATTTCACAGATATACAACAAACACTTCAAAAATTTATATGGAACCATAAACGACCCCGAATATCAGCTGCAATTTTGAGAAAGAAGAGCAAAGCAGGAGGGATCACAATTCCTGATATCAAACTATATTACAAGGCCACTGTAATCAAAACAGCCTGGTACTGGCATAAAAACAGACAGATAGGCCAATGGAACAGAATAGAGAGCCCAGAAATAAACCTGAGTCTCTACGGACAATTAATATTCGACAAAGGGGGCAGAAGCATAAAATGGAATAAAAATAGCCTCTTCAACAAATGGGGTTGGGAAATCTGGATGGCTACCTGCAAAAAAATGAAACTCGAGCACCAATTTACACCATACACAAAAATAAATTCAAGGTGGATAAAAGACTTAAATGTAAGGTTTGACACCATAAAAGTTCTAGAGGAAAACATCGGTAGGAATATCTCAGACATTCTGCGCAGCATCATCTTCAATGATATGTCCCCCAGGACTAGGGACATAAAGGAAAGAATAAACGAATGGGATCTTATCAAAATAAAGAGCTCCTGTGGGGCTAAAGAAAATAGTATTAAAATAAAAAGAGAACCAACCGTATGGGAAAACATATTTGCCAATGATACCTCAGACAAGGGTCTGATCTCCAAAATATATAAAGAACTCATACGACTCCACTCCAGGAAGACAAAAAACACAGTTAAAAAATGGGCAAAAGACATGAACAGACACTTCTCAAAAAAAGACATACAGAGGGCCCAGAATCATATGAAAAGATGCTTAACATCATTAGCCATCAGAGAGATGCAAATTAAAACCACAATGAGATACCACCTCACACCAGTCAGAATGGCCATCATCAACAAAGCAACAGATAACTGTTGGAGGGGATGTGGAGAAAAGGGAACCCTACTGCACTGTTGGTGGGAATGCAGACTGGTGCAGCCACT